>JAOWBW010000409.1:837796-1081804 GCA_026119855.1 Campanula takesimana | reverse complement strand
CCACACTTCACACATTTTCCTTGCTTCTTCCACACTTGTCTTTGAGTGTCCTTTCCTCTGACAGAACTGCAGGACTTTCCCATTTCGTGTCCCCTTATTAGAACCTTGATTTCCTACTGCTGGTTGCCCTTGAAGTTGCTTTCTGAATCGAGTTTGCACTCCAGATTTATCTCTGTTATCCGAATGTTGCTGTTGTGACTTACTCTGCCAGGATCCTTGCTTACCCGGGTTAACCATCTCAGTCTTCCTTTTGTGTTCCCCAATATTCTGCTCAATCAAGTAGGCTCGATCCACCGCATCCTGAAAAGGTTGAATTCTTTGGGCTAAAAGTTGAGTCCTAATAGTTGTCTTCAACCCCCGATCAATCTCATCGCTTTCTGCTCCTCGGTCCGCACAAGGTAGTCACAACACCTAGCTAATTCTGCGAACTTAGCCGAGTACTGTGCTACTGACATCATGCCTTGCTCCAGCTGAGGAACTCGATCTCCTTCCGGTTTTGATTCACTAGAGAGATAAAATGATCCTTGAATTTCCTCACGAACCACTCCCAGGATATGGTATAAGAGTCGCATCCTAACTGGTCTTCAGTGCCTTCCACCAATGTTCCGCAGCCCCCACGAGCTTATAAGCTGCAAACAGAGCCCGATACTCATTAGTACAACCACAGACCTCATAGATTCTCTCCATCGATTCTATCCATAGCTCGGCCTTCTTCACATCAGGCTCACCGTCGTACTCCTTGGTTTCAACTTTAAGAACTGCTCCAACCCTACCGCGGAGGTGCAACATGTTCCTCTCTCGACCTTGGTTCATGAATTGATTTCACGGCCGCTTTCAAACCTGTCCTGCAACATTGCACGGTTTTCTTCCCTTAGACTATTAAGATTCTGAGTCCCACTGATGCCTTCACCAGCTCTTCTTCTAGCCATTTAGAACAAATACCTGCATAAAACATCAACCGTTACTCATTCCGAACACAACTACCCTCCTAGGTCATACTAATCCACCTAGACTTATACTTAGAGCTAATGCCATAGCTCTGATACCAACTGTCGCGACCCCGGACCCGCGGTCCGGAATACGCGAGCTGGACGACGACTTAAAACCAAAACTCTAAAATATAGAAGTTAAAAAAAAAAAATTCCATTTTGAACCAAAAGATGATAACACAAGGTTTTACAAATCCAAGTTTAAATCAACAAAGTACATCTAACATAAGCTCCACAGCTTATGCCCAAAAGAATAAAATATACAATTCTTAATGACGTCAATAATGGTGACACTATCCCCAAAAGGTTATACATTTAAATAATGTAACCCGATCCATAACAACCTGCCCCAAAATCTCAATCCTCTCGACGTCCTCCTCGATCCGCGAATCCTAATCCTTTTCCTCCTGGGGGGGGTTAAGGAAAAACAAAGATGGAAATAAACGGGGTGAGATAAAATCTCAGTAAGTTACTAATGCAACTACATGACATGCTAATATGCAATGACCGATAGCAATTAACATAAGATAGATAGCAGCGGAATAATAAGTGACATGCTGTCGAACAGTAACATCCAATAATCAATCATATAAATAAACATATAACAACAAATGAGAGGCTCCCTATCGCCAACCGTCCCATACCGGTTGGAATAACGACCAGCTCATCATGCAACACATAAAGCTGAAATAAACACTCATAAGTGGATACATAGCCAAGGTTTCACCCAACTGAAAAAACAAAATAAAGGTCGCTGCGCAGCTTCAATAATCAACAATCAACATCTTCATAGCAGCATGAAAGCTCGAAGAGAAAACCCCGGTACCGGAACCAATAACCATAAGAGTGTCACAAGGGACAAGAGCCATGACACAAAGTCATGCCCGTTAGCTAGATACATTCATAGAGGAATGCTAACTTGACTTTTCCAAGGCCAATCTGGAAAAGGGGTATAGAATGGGGCAAAACAATGGTCAACATTATAATGGACTTGGCTTTGCCATTATAATCTTTCCCATCGCCCGATGCAACAAATATGCCAGCTGGGCTTCTAATTAAATGCTAAGTAATAATATTTTAGCATGAATAAACAACTTAAGGCTCCAAAGTAGGGAACCACACCAATTAAATCACCATAAAGATGCAAACGATTGCTTAAGAAGAGTTCAACAACAATAGTACAAGGAGTTTCTCATAAAAGAGTCCAACAACATTGACCATTAAAACATAATGATTCAAAGATAAGGCACGTACCAATTACATCCTAAATATGGTACCCACAAGTTAATCGTAAAGAGCACAACCCAAACGGTCGCTCACCAATGGCACAATGACTATTACCAAAATGACCCTAAACATTTACTCATAAAGGTATACTAGGACTATGAACTCAACCATCTCATCACACCTGGAATTCCAAAGTAGAAAATCAGAATGAATACACCTTAAGTTTAATCAAACCGTAAGTACCCAATCGCCAATTCACGCTTTACCTCAGTCCATAACGAACCAATTCTAAACACCCCAAACGAATCTAAAAGGTTACCCTTATTAGAACATGATCACGACCGGACTAAACCTTACACTTTAGTGTTCCAAAACAACCCTCTAGGTACTATAGGATATCACCTAAAACCTAGACCAAGTCTTATTCTAAAATCAATCCGATCAGAAAAATAACTTTCAATTAAAGGGTCTCAAAGTATGAAATCCTCACTTCTATCACAAAGATGATCATAACAACTCAATAAAGTCACTCAATTGGATTTACAAAACTTGTTCACAATGGATCGATATAACTCCTCTTAATCTCAAACACCCAATAAAATCCGAAGTATAAACTTATAACTTAACTGAACAACCTATAACATCTTGTAGTACTCGAAGATAGCTTCGAAACGATAGTTTACACGCCTAAAACGGAGTCCGGATGAGAAAGTTATGGCCTCCGGAAGATCGAACGAAAAACGGACAAACTGGAAAAAGAGGGGTGCGCGCGCCTCCCTAAAAGTGATGCGCGCGCCTCCCTAGGTCAGAAGGCTGCGATTTCGAAGCAGAAAAGGGTGCGCACGCCTCCCAAAACATGGTGCGCGCGCCTCCTTGCCCGGAGGGACGAAATCCGGCCAAAAACTGGGTTTCTACCATTTTTTCTTACCCATTTCACATAACAATCAAAATCAAACATAATCAACCTTCCTCCAAGCATAAAGATGAACCCAAAACAACTTCTAACTAGAACGGGGACTCAAATAATACCATTCATCAACAAGATCAAGATTCAAACCCAAATTCCCACCATTTTTGACCAAAACTCAAAATAAATTCCAAATAAACTCCAAACTCAACCAAACTTCAAATATAACACATCAAGCATAATATAAACATGATATGAATATTTTAGCATAAAAATGGGGAAAAAGCAACTTACCCGGATTTTCTCAAAGTTACCGGAACTCGAATATTCTTAGCCCTTTACGATCCTATCGACGATCTAAACAAGATTCATGTTTTAAGAGATGAGAAATAACAAGAGGAAGATGAAAAAAATGAAGAGAGAAGTGAGAGGAGAACTTACCCAATTTGAGCTACAGAGAGAGAGAGATGGGCTGGGAATGAGGGAGAGGTGAGGGAGAAGAGAGGGAGAAGGGGGAATTATTTCCAAAAACTTACACTCAGGCCCCTCCTCTACACTACACACAAATACTTACACTCTCTACTAACTATTAAGACCCAACAATACTACACTAACCCAAATAAAATGCTAGGCATAAATTATTATAACACATACAAAGCACACATAATTCATTAATTAAATAATAATTTAAATGAATAAATGAGCAAATAAATAAATGATAATTATTTATTACTAATATAAATAGAGCCTAGCTTTCGGGTCGTGACATTAACGCTTCAGTAAACGGATCCGCTAACATGGAGTTTGTTCATATAAGTTGTATTTCTATTTGTTTATTTTGTACTCTTTCTCTTACAACAAGAAACTTAATATCTATATACTTAGATTTTGATGAACTCTTGTTGTTGTTGAAGTACAAGACTGCTGCCCAATTGTCACAATATAACTTAATAGGTCTTTTGACACTATCGGCAATTCGCAGTCCCTCAATAAACTTACGCAGCCATATAGCTTGATTGGATGCCTCGAAACAAGCAACAAATTCAGCTTCCATGGTAGAGAAAGTTATGAGTGTCTGTTTGGCACTTCTCCAAGAAACTGCTCCACCGGCAAATGTGAAGACATAACCAGACGTTGATTTACGACTGTCTTGGCATCCAGCGAAATTGAAGTCGAAATACCCAACGATCTCAAGATGATCCGATTTTGAATATGTAAGCATGTAGTCCTTGGTGTTTTGTAAGTATCTCATCACTCTTTTGGCTGCAACCCAATGTTCTCTCCCCAGATTGCTTTGGTATCTACCAACCATCCCAACAATAAATGCGAGGTCTGGACGAGTACAAACTTCCGCATACATTAAGCTTCCTACTACTGATGCATAAGGGATATTTTCCATATACTTGGATTCAAAATTATTTTTAGGACACTATTTGAGACTAAACTTGTCTCCTTTAGAAACAGGGGTGTCATGTGGTTTACAGTTTTGCATGCTAAACCTTTGTAATACCTTGTTGGTCCCAGAAGGGCAACAAGAGTCGCAAGGTTATAAATAAGACTAAACTTGTTCGCTCATTCCTTTCATTCTTATTTCTCTCCAGGTTATAAATAAGCAGATCAAGAGTCGCAAGGTTCGGCGGCTTAGGAGTGATCTTTTAATAGAGTTAGTTAGTGATTATGTTTCCGTTACATTTAAGTTCTAGTCTTTATTTTCCATTAGTTACCGTTTGAGCTAGTGACTTGTACTAGCCGTTTGGGTTTGAATGTTAGTTAAAGTTTGAATTGTGGTTAATCTATAGCCGTTGGGGCATTCTGAATTTGAGATTTATTCAAATAAGTTATTATTTAACTGTAGTGAAAAGTTGGGGTGTTACAGTTGGTATCAGAGCCCCGGTTTAAGATTACTTGGGAGACTCAGACTTAGAAGTTAAGACTATTGGGAGAAGTAGTACTTAACGATGTTGGGATTTAGAACTCTGATAAGAACAAATTATTTTTGGGAAGCACTAATTGAGGAAACCTGCTATTTAGGGAAACTTTCCGTTTTGGGAAACTTTCTAAGTTTGGAAACTTTCCTTTTATAGAAGCTTACTATTTTTGGAAATAACCTAAGATAAGATTTCCTCGAGGAATGTAGAGAAATTATGTGAACACTTTGGGGAGTAAAACTTGAACGGTTACACTAGAATGATATTCCTTTAAGTTGCTTATGCAAATGATAATAGTCATATACCTTTAAGCTATATGGTATTGATAATGGTTATGTCCTGATTGTAAGTTATGGACGGACTTAGAAGAAACCAGAAGATGAAATTGAAGCAAAGAACAATTAAGAAAAGAGTGATTCAGAGATATGCACTCAAGATTCAAAAGTTAACTGAAGACTTAGAAGCTGAAAAGACCAGAGTAAGCTTTACACAAGAGAAGTGGATGCAAGATAGGAAAGCATTACTAGACACTTCAAAGAACTGGAAGAAGTAAAGGAGACCATGAATCAAAGTGCGAAGTACTATCATGAAACCAGAGAAGAAGCTCACTAATGGTTTTATGAATTGAAAGATTTGAAGAAAACTAGAACTAGAGAGTTGGAACCGACAACACTCATAGGTAATGAAGCGCCAAATGAGGAAGAATTGGTAGCTAAAGAGGAAGTCGAGGGCGTAGGAATTAACCTTGGGGATAAGGAAGTTACCCCAATCATTATTGATGATGATGAAGAACTGGGACAAGAGATGGTACCGGTTCGTAGGCCCAGAGGTAGGCCAAGAGGTTCTAAGGGAGTTCCAAGGGTGCCAAATGGAAGGCCTAGGGGAAGGCCTAGGGAAAGGCCTAGGAAGGTGTTCCATGATTGAAAAGTGGGACATAAAGTTTATTCTTATTTATAGTATTGATAGTTAGTTCTAGTTTAGAGAAAAATACTAGAATTTTGTTTTGTTAACTTTTATTCCAAGAAGATCCTCGTAGTAAAAGTTATGATTCATTTAAGAAAATAGCTTTGTTAATTGTTTTGTTCTTAAGTTTATGGAGGGTGAGCTATTTAGAACAAAGAAGTACTGGTCAAGTGAAAAGACCATGAGTATTAATTGGCTTATTGAAATGGCCAAAGTGAAATTAGTTTTGGTCTAGTGAAATGATCGAAACAAGAATAAAGTGACTTATTGAAATAGTCAAGTGCAAAAGTAAATGGCTTATTGAAACGGCCAAGTGTGAATGAAAGTAGGTTTAATGAATCGGCCTGATAGTAAGTAAAGTCTAGTGAAATGTCTTCGCTAAGTAGAATTGGTCTATTGAAACGACTAGAGATTTAGTAAACCGATCGTTTGTAAAAGTTACGTCCTTTGGGGATGGCCTATTTATGTGAAAATATTAAGCATAGTAGCAATGCTTGTGTTGGCATGAGCAATAGTGTTAAATGTGAGAGTTAACCTGGAATAGGTAAGATTAGTCTATTGAAATGACCGATAAAGATAGTAACGATCTAATGAAACGACCAATAAATCTAGTAAAGTTGACTAATAAAGATAGTGACGGTAGATTGAAGCGACCAGTGGTCTAGTGAATGACCTATAAATTGAATGTTAGTCTGTGGAGACGATCTATAGTATGAGAGTGCGTGAAAACGTTTCGTATTCATGATACTAATGATAGTATCATATTATTAGGCAAGTTTTCGAATCTCTAGAGTGTCTGAGTTTATGATGCTAACTCAAGGAAGTACGAAGGTGGACGACTATGGTGCTAGATTCACCGAATTGTTAGAATTTGCCCAATGATCTTCGATGATGAAGAGCAGAAAACCCGAAAGTTTGAATATGGTTTGAACGACCGAATCAAATACATAATTACTCCGTTAACACTATCAACCTATGATCAGGTGTTGGATAGGGCAAGGATAGTGGAGGAAGAAGCAGATAGTTATCGCAGTAAGCGAGAAGAAAAAAAAATCAACTGAGAAGGAGTCGACTGGATCTAAGGGAAGCTAGAACCGCGATGGGAATAGCAATAAGAGGAAGGCTACTGAGGATCGTAAAAAGGACAGTACTGCTAGTAAGTACCAGAGTAAAGGTCATGGAAACTAAATGGATGGTAATAAGAACGACGCCAAAGGGCAAAGTTCTGATGAGAAGTGCCAAATGATTGCTTCGCTAAGAAAATGAATTTAATTCCTAAGGCGTTAGAGAATTCTTTAGTTATAGATATTCAAACTAGAGAATCGATCCCTAGTACGTCTAGATATAGGAAGTGTCCTTTGAAAGTGGACGGGAAAAAGCTTGAGGTTGATCTCATTAGCTTGGAAATCAAAGAATTTGATGTGATATTGGGAATGGATTGGTTAGCTGCATATCATGCCAAAGTAGACTGTTTTAAAAAGGAAGTAAACTTCGAATTACCCTCTGGAGAAAGATTTTATTTTCAAGGATCAAAACCGAGAGTCTGGACCGATCTGATTTTGTAATGAAGGCTCGTAAACTGTTAAGGAAGGGTTGTGAGGGCCTCCTAGCGTATGTTAGTGAGTCAAGCAGGAAAGAAGTGACCATAGAATCTCTTTCCATAGTAAGGGATTTTAAAGATTGTTTTCCCTGAGGACTTACCGGGAACACCACCGGAGCGAGAAGTAGAGTTTTCAATAGATTTAGCACTAGAGACTACACCGATTTCGAGAGCACCATATAGGATGGCTCCACTGGAACTTAAAGAGTTAAAGGAATAGTTACAAGAGTTATTAGACAAGGGTCTGATTAGGCCAAGTGCATCACCGTGGGGTGCGCCGGTATTATTTGTAAAGAAGAAGGATGGTCAATGAGGTTGTGTATTGACTATCGGGAGTTAAACCGTGCAACGATTAAGAATAAGTATCCTTTGCCTAGAATCGATGATTTGTTTGATCAACTCCAGGGTGAATGTTATTTCTCTAAGATTGATCTGCGTTCGGATTACCATCAGTTGAGAGTGAAAAAGGAAGATGTGCAAAGACGGCTTTTAGGACGAGGTATGGGCACTATGAGTTCCTGGTAATGCCGCTTAGATTGACAAATGCACCTGCTGTGTTTATGGAGCTTATGAATAGAGTATTTCAAGAGTACTTAGCCAAGTGTGTAATAGTATTCATCGACGACATCTTGGTGTACTCGAAGTCAAAAGAGGAGCATGAAGAACATTTGAAATTAGTATTGCAGATTCTGAGAGAACAAAAGTTGTATGCCAAGTTTAAGAAGTGTGAGTTCTGGCTTGAGGAAGTGGCGTTCTTGGGGCATGTGGTGTCTAATAATGGGGTAGCTATTGACCCTGCTAAAATCGAGGCTATAGTGAATTGGGAGAGACCAACTTCTGTTAGCGAAATAAGGAGCTTCTTGGGTTTAGCTGGCTATTACCGCAGGTTTGTAGAAGGATTTTCGAAGTTATCTCTACCATTGACCAAGTTAACCATGAAAGGAACGAAGTTTGTATGGTCGGACGACTGTGAGAAGAACTATCCTACCCATGATTTGGAGTTAGCGGCCGTGGTGTTTGCATTGAAGATTTGGAGACATTATTTGTATGGGGTGCCATGCGAGATTTATACCGACCATAAGAGTCTTAAAGTATATTTTCACCCAGAAATAGTTGAATATGAGGCAGAGAAGATGGCTCGAATTACTTAAGGGTTATGATTGCAAAATTCTGTATCATCCTGGAAAAGCCAATAAAGTGGCAGATGCGTTAAGTAGAAAGAACCATGGATCGTTAGCGGCTATGTTTTCTAAGGGGGTAAGTAAATTAGGAAATAGTGAAATAGTGAAACTGGAAGTTAGAGTTAAAGGTTATTTGGCTCATATGAGTGTTCAACCAACATTGCTGGTGAGAATCAAGGAATCTCAGAATGTGGATGAGGAGTTAGCAGTAATCCACAAGACTATAAGTAAAAAAAAAGGGAATGGTAGATTTCCGTGTTAGTGATGACGGGATTATGAGATATCGATTGAGGATTTGGGTGCCTAATGATGAAAATATTAAGAGGGAGATTCTCGAGGAAGCTCACTGTTCAAGGTTTTCGGTTCACCCTGTGAGTACTAAGATGTACAGGGATCTAAAGGAATCCTTTTGGTGGAACAATATAAAGAGTGAGGTAGCGGAATTCGTTTCTAAGTGTTTAGTGTGTCAACAAGTGAAAAGTGAACACCAGAAACCCACGGGACTACTACAATCGTTACCTATTCCAGAGTGGAAGTGGGAACACATCACTATGGATCTGGTGATTGGACTTCCTAAGACGTTGAAGGGTCATAATGCAATTTGAGTCATAGTGGATAGGCTCACTAAGTCGACTCACTTTCTAGCAATCAAGGTGAATGATTCATTGGAAAAGTTAGCTAAGCTGTACGTGGATGAGATCGTGAGGTTACATGGGATACCGGTCTCTATAGTGTCAGATCGAGATGCGAGATTTACATCAAATTTCTAGAAGAGTTTACAAAAAGCGTTGGGGACGGAATTAACTATGAGTACAGCGTTCCATCCTCAGACAGACGGACAGTCAGAAAGGACGATTCAAACTCTTGAAGACCTATTGAGAGCAACGTCGTTAGATTGGCAAGGAGCGTGGGATGATCATCTACCACTAGTGGAATTTGCCTACAACAACAGTTACCACTCTAGTATTGGAATTGCTTCGTATGAAGCTCTGTACGGGCGGAAATGTAGATCACTTGCGTGTTGGGACGAAGTAGGTGAGAGGAAATTAACGGGACTTGAGATTGTTCAAGTAACGGCAGATAAAGTTCAACAGATTCGCAAGAGGTTGTTAAGTGCGCAGAGTAGATAGAAATCGTATTCGGATAATCGAAGGCGTGACCTTGAGTTCCAAGTAGGGGATCACGCATTCTTGAAGATCTCACCGACAAAAGGACTCATGCGATTTGGGATTCGCGGGAAGTTAAGTCTGAGATATGTGGGAGCGTTTGAGATTCTAGAGCGAATAGGAGTGGTAGCCTATAAGTTGGCTCTACCTCCTGTGCTGTCTGGTGTGCACAACGTGTTTCATGAGTCGATGTTGAGGAAGTACGTAGCCGACCCTAGCCACGTCATAGAGTAAAAACAGTTACGTTTTCGTGAAGACTTGAGTTATGATGAGAAGCCAGTAAAGATTGTAGACCGTAAAGATCAAGTTTTGCGGAAGCGAGTGATTCCGTACATAAAAGTGCAATGGAGCAATCACATGGAAAAAGAAGCCACGTGGGAGCTCGAAAGTGAAATGCGTGATATGTATCCCGCTTTGTTTGATGTTTAAGGTACGTTTAGTTTGGAGGACCAAACTCTTTTAAGGGGGTAAGAATGTAATAACCCGAAATTACCCTTTATATTTTATTATTTTAAAGCTCTTAATTATTAATTGGGGCGAACTTTTAATAAAAGTTAGTTTAGTTATTGGGTCAAATAGAAAGCCCAATTCTTTAACTAAGAGGATTAGGAGTCCTTTTTCATTAGGGATTTGGGGAAAACCCTATTAAAATAAATACCCTTTCTTGAATCCCTAGCATTATTTTCTATATTGCAAAGAAAGAAAAATGGGAAAAAGGGAAGGGGCGGCGCAGAGAGACGCGGAGGAGGAAGAAGAGAGAAAGAGAGGGAGGATCGATTTCACAAAAAGGTAATCCTAGAACCCTTAAACCCTTCTCTTCATCTTTGTTAATCAAATTGTTGAATTAAGAAACCCTAAAATAGTTATTGATCAACTAGGGCTTTGGTCAATTTGGGGTAGAAATTAAGAAGCTGTGTGTGTCTCATGCATGCTTGCTGTGGTGTGTGTGCGTGTGTGTGCTGCGTGTGTGTGTTGTGTGTGTGTGTTGACTAGTGTGTGTGTGTGTGTGTGGCGGTAGTGGCTGCCGAGTGTGTGGGTGTGTGCGTACATGGGCTGTGTGTGTGTGTGTGTGTGTGTGATATGTGCGTGTGTGTCTGTACGTGTTCTATATACTGTGTGTGTGTTTTGAAGGTGTTTTAGTGTGTGTGGGTGTATCAGAGTGTGGGTGTACCAGAGTGGGGGTGTATCAGAGTGTGGGTGTACCAGGTTGTAGGTGTACTCAGTAAGTGTGTGCAGAAAGTGTGAAATCAGTGTGTGTAATTCACATAGTGAAATTGAAAGTTGGGAATTGATTAATAAAAACCCTAGGGGTGTTGTAGTCATTCTTAAGGTTATTGGTTAACTATGAAAGAGGTTATAGATGACTAAATCATGGGGTTAATCGAGTAAAAAGAAGTAAATTGGGACGGAAGTAAAATAGTATTTTCTCATGTCTAAGGCAAGACTATTTCATATTTGTAGATTGTAAAATCGGAGTAAGCGAGCAAGTAAAACGCAAGGCTAAGGTAAGGAATTACGCTCTTAGTAGTGTTTGATTTCAATCCTTTGTTTAGGATTCCCAATCTCTGTTTTGTTAAAGTAAACTATCTATGTGGCTAGATAATATTTTAAAAACTATTCCGTTCTGCGAATGTTACCGTTCCTTGTTATCTGCCCTATTGGTTTTATTGTTGTTCAATTGGGTTATCATGTGTATGATTGTATTGTGATTTGGTGTCTAAAGTGAAATATACACCTTCTTTTAAAAAGTGATCAAGTAAAGTTTTGGTAAAGTCAAGCTTTGTTTTTCTAAACTCTTTAAAGTGAAGTTTTGTAATAAGTAAAGTGACTTACAGTTATCCATAATCCCGAATCGGATAAGTGGACCCCTTACAGTTATCCATAATCCCAAAACGGATAAGTGGACCCCTTTAAGTTATCCATAGTTCCATGATGAACATGTGGACCCCTTTGCGTTGCTTGATGAAGTAGCGTACGTTATCATGATACACCGATTTTGGGTGCGGTCAGTAGAAACCCGAGCCCTGGGTACAGCGTGTGCTTAATCCCTAAATAAAGTAAAGTAAAGTAAAGTAAAGTAAAGTAAAGTAAAGTGAAGTAAAGTGTTTTGTGAAAAGTTATGTTTTGGAAACTGTCTTCTGTAGCCACATGTTTTCAAAGTAATGAGTTGTTTTGGATACTGGTAAATGTTTCTTTTCAAACTGAGTACCTGTTTGATCCTTGTGTTATATCCCTTCATTGTTAATTCATTGTTATCGTTCGTTTCGGTCATCTCCTCTTAGTACCCGAGGAGATCCCATATGAACTTACCTGGAATTGTTCGCTCATTCCTTTCATTCTTATTTCTCTCCAGGTTATAAATAAGCGGATCAAGAGTCGCAAGGTTCGGCGGCTTAGGAGTGATCTTTTAATAGAGTTAGTTAGTGATTATGTTTCCGTTACGTTTAAGTTCTAGTCTTTATTTTCCGTTAGTTACCGTTTGAGCTAGTGACTTGTACTAGCTGTTTGGGTTTGAATGTTAGTTAAAGTTTGAATTGTGGTTAATCTGTAGCCGTTGGGGCATTCTGAATTTGAGATTTATTCAAATAAGTTATTATTTAACTGTAGTGAAAAGTTGGGGTGTTACACAAAGAATGATTCTTCCTCAGATTCTGATTTAGTCGCAGAAGCCTCATATACATTGCTACTAGAGACAGGAGGGGACTCTTGATTGTCAAGGTGAATATTTTCAAACAACTCAATGGGGTCCGCAGCCTAGTACATGCAGTAATCATAATTGTTGACTTCACAGCGAAAATTCATAAGGAAGACGTGAGAATAAGTGCGCGTGGAAGTCACATCAACTTTCATAGAGGGGTCTTCATCCACCAATTTGCGCACAGAAGGGAAACACATGAAGATTGCAGTTAGAATTCTGCAATGCGTTTTGTACTTTGGAGGTCTCTTGGGATCAGCAGCCTTCTTCTTATATACGCGCACCCAACGTACTAATTCCTCAAAAATGATTTCAGCCCAACTCAAACGCTTCTTCTTGTAGATGGCTGCGCAGCACATCCACTGGTTGCTGATAAAAGTAGACTTGTTTCTATTCTTGCAGTTGATTGTGTCCCCAATCAAAGTGCAGAGGTGGAACATTAATTCTCCAAACTCTTTCCTATCATGGTTGTTGTATTGGCCAACCAGAGTAGGAATCTTAATCATCTTCTCAGCTACTTTATCCTGCGCATCCTGAGGTAGCTTCTTCTTGTTGCACGCAGGAAGACCCATTGTCTGCCTGATATGCGGATAGTTGATGGTCACAGAAATCCCACGGATAGAGCTTTTGAGGCAGGGGACTGTGATGTCGTCGTATACGCGATCAACTTCTTATGCGTTGCTGAAGAATTCGTCTATGTAGGATGGAAGGATGAAAGCCTGGCCCTTAGTGAATAGGGGCAGGATGCCAGACTTGTCCATGATCTCCATCATGTAGCGTCCAAGCGCATCATGCTTAAGATCTTCAGCATCAATTTCCCAACCGGGAATGAAATAGTTTAAGTTCTGCGCAAAGAAAAATTTAAGAATTAGGTTTGGACATGCGCATGGAGAGAAGCGCATGCGCATGAGCGATATGCGCAGCGCATTAACTAGACTCCATACTTAGAACAAAATATGAAAATAAAGGGTAAAAATGTCCAAAAACACAAAATTTAAACTACACGCCTAATATTGGCACGAAAAGTAGAAACAAAACCGAAAAACAACCCAAGGCACATCATAGTACTATTCATCAAGAACATTAAGAACATGTATTGAATACACGAAGAACACGAAGAACATAAAAATGTCAAAGTGCTCCAAAATGCATAAAAAGCATATCAAAACGTTCGTAATGAAAAATCACACACAAACAAGTAAACCACAACAACAATAACAAGAACATGCATCCAAGATCTGAGAAAAACAAAATAGAATTTGAAAAGCCCAAAAACTCAAAAAAAACACAGAAATCATATCAAATGATCATTGATTGTAAAACAAATTACATAAATGAATAGATACAAGTAAGACGAGCACATAGAATCAAATAATTTGAAAAATGAGCAACGGATCATAGAGAAATAAGAAAGGGGAAATTCAGACCTCCGAGCATGATAATGGCGGAAAACTGAAAAGTTTGAGTTTAGATTCATACCATTTGGGGATCCTCTTGTTTGTTTGAAGATGAAGATGATTTGGGAGCCATGAGTATATATAGAAAGATTGTGAGAAAATAGAGAAGAAAAGTGATGAGTGCAGAGAGAAAAAAAAATGGTCAGAGAGTAGAGAGAAAAGGGTGAGGCGGTTGAGTGAGGAAGAAATTTTGAGAGAGTGAAGTGAGGAAGAAGGCGGCGGTTCAGAGGGTTATAGCTGAAAAGGGGAGGTGACGTCATGGCGCGCTGACAAGAGAGTTGGTGTGTCAGGCGAGTGAAGCGCACGCACAGGAGAGACGCATGCGCAGGTGACGTGGACCAATGAGGAGCGTGCGTGAGAAGTCCTATCCGTGCACGTGTGTCAGGCACTAATGGTCACGAAGAGACTCTTCCACTTTCGTCATAAGTAGCACACACTAAGCATTAATGGCGCGTCACTCAATGCTTTTGCATTAAATGAGGTGGGACATGCGCAGGGGTAGAAAAGTAATTTCCCAGGAAAATTTAAAAAGAAATGACAAGGGAAAATATATAATTACGGAAGTACCCTTGCAAATTATGTGCTGACTCAGCAAGTCAAGGACCTAGGTGTAACTATTGAAGAGAAAACTTACCTGAGGTCCATGTGGCATGCGCATGAAGTATATGCGCAGTACTTATAATGCGCAGAGATTCTTAGAAATCTCATAAATGATTTGCCTTGTGCGCATCATCATGTGAGCATGAGATAGGCGTGCGCATTAGGCATCTAACTTCGAATATTTCAAGAAAGCATAGAATTATTAGTATTGACAAGCCATATGGACAAATTTAGCTGAGTTCAATCATACCCATTTCACCTATCAAGAATATGAACCTTTTAGCATCAAGTGCTTTTGTAAGAATATCCGCGATTTGATAGTCGGTTCCCACGTGTTCCAAATGAATTTTTCCTTTCTCCACGTGGTCTTTAAGGAAGTGATACTTGATGTCAATATGTTTGGTCTTTGAATGCATGACAGGATTTTCTGAAACCACAATGGTTGATATATTGTCGCAGTAGATGGGACAATTTTCCTCTTTGATGTCATAGTCCACCAATTGCTGCTTCATCCATAGAATCTGGCAGCAACAACTTCCGGCAGCAATATATTCTGCTTCTGTAGTTGAGACAGAGACTGCAGCTTGTTTCTTACTAGCCCATGACACAAGTCGATATCCAAGGAAATGACAAGTGCCGCTTGTGCTTTTCCTGTCAATTGTGCACGCTACATAATCTGCATCTGAATAACCTACAAGTTTAAAATTCGAATCTTTGGTGTACCCAAGTCCAAGGTTAACAGTGCCGGTGAGATATCGTATAATACGTTTTACAGCAATTAAGTGCGCTTCTCTAGGATCGGATTGATAACGCGCACAGACACAAATACTAAACATAATATCTGGCCTACTTGCAGTAAGATAAAGGAGAGAGCCAATCATACCTCGATATAAAGTTTGATCAACTTTCTTACCTTTCAAGTCTTTGTCGAGTTTGTTGCCGGTAGCCATTAGAGTATATCATATGGTTTAGCATTGTCTAGTCCAAATTTCTTGATTAGATCCCTTGTATACTTTGCTTGGTTGATAAATATGCCTTCATCCATTTGCTTGATTTGAAGACCGAGGAAGAAAGTGAGTTCTCCCATCATGCTCATCTCAAACTTGTTCTTCATTAGTTTCTCAAAGCGCTTACACAACAATTCATTAGTAGAACCAAAAATAGTATCATCGACATAAATTTGAACAAGTAGTTTATGATCATTATGTTTGGCAATGAAAAGAGTATTATCGATTTTACCGCGTGTGAAGCCTTTCTCAATGAGAAACTTGGATAGAGTATCATAACATGTGTAGATACTCTGGGGGACCACGGCTTGGCTAGAGCGCGTGAATTACCTAGGATGTCTACTTGATTTTAAGAGTCGCCACCTATGTTTTAGAGGAACATAAGAAAAACCTAAAAAAAAACCAATTTTATATACAAAACCAGAGATTCGGGAAAAGATGGGTTCGGGGGTTAGGTGACGGAGTGGGAAGTACTTAAACACCCACTCCGCCCCGCTTACGCGGGTCTTGCTACTTTTGGTGTTCTAATGCTAAATGTCCTTCAATTTATTGATATAAAAAATGTGCTAACAATTGAGATGAGAAGAAAAGGGGAAATAAAGAGAATGATTTTATTAATTAATTTATGCTAAGAGTTTACATGTTGAATATGCTAAACAATTACATAAGAAATGAAATGGAATTTAATTAGATGTTTGGAATGTTGGAATGTAACCTTGACCAAACTTCAATAGTGAAGTGGCCTTTTGGTTGTATTCCTTTTTATGGAGATAGCATACATTGACTAGACATGAATAAAATAAGAAGAAGAAAAAGGGAAGTTGTACCTTAAGAAGAAGGACTTTAAACATTGACTTGAAGATGGTGTTGTTGTAGGAAAATTGTTGTAGAACAATTTGTGTAGAGTCTTGTTACGAAGAACTCTTGTAGGAAGAATTTGTATATAGTTTGTGTAAAGAGAAAGTGTTCAAGGTCCCTTTCTAAGGTAGAAGAAGATGGCTTTTATAGGTAAAAATAGGAGGGAAAGTTTGGAGGGAAATTGGTCAATCCATGTGAGATGGAATTGACCAATCACAAATAAGATAAATGAATAAAAGAAAAATAAAAGAAATAAAAGAAATCAAATAATAAATGAAAGAAATATTAGTTTTTAGGAAAAAGGCTAGAATATGGGATTTGGAGTTAATGAATAAAAAGGGGTATGAACTTGGATGTAAAAAGAGATGTTTTTGTGATCAAGAAGATGTTTGTAAATAAGAAAAGGGAAGGAAATAAGGTGCAATCCGTTACTGCCATAATGGGAGACGCGCGGGTCCCGCTTTAGGGGCGAGACGCGCGCGCATCCCGATAACACTTCCGGAAGCGCCCGCGGGAGAAAAAGACAAAATGACAGAATGACTCTAAAAGTTAACTCTGTTATGCAGTTTAGTCCAAAACTAACGGAATCTGTTAGGAACTTAATGGAAGTAACAGAAATTAACAAAAACAAGTTAAATAAAAATACTATATATTCAATCGGGGTGAGAGGTCCAAAGCGGGGTGTCTACAGAGCCCCTCGGCGTCGTGGATTGCGGAGCAAAACTCGTCGACGAAAGAAAGACAACCACCGAGGACATCGACAAGAGAAAACAAAGACTCGATAAAGCAGGAATTTGAAATTATAAATGATAGGAGTGCGCTCCCTGTGTGAGCGGATTAATTGATATAGAAATGATATAGCGTGATCCGTTTGCTGAAGCGGAATCCGTTTGCTGATGCGGGATCCGTTTGCTGAATGCGGGATCCGTTTGCTGAATGCAGGATCCGTTTTCTGAAGTGGGATCCGTTTGCTGAAGCGGGATCCGTTTACTAAGGTGGGATCCGTTTGCTGGAGGCGAGATCCGTGTCTGATGCGGGATCCGTTTGCTAAGGCGGGATCCGTTTGCTGAATGCGGGATCCGTTTGCTGATGGCGGGATCCGTTTGCTGGTGCGGGATCCGTTTGCTGATTGCGGGATCCGTTTACTGATGCGGGATCCGTTTGCTGATGCGGGATCCGTTTGCTGGAAGCGGGATCCGTTTGCTAGTGCGGGACCCGTTTGCTGGTGCGGGATCCGTTTGCTAATTGTGGGATCCGTTTGCTGATGCGGGATCCGTTTGCTGGTGCGGGATCCGTTTGCTGATGCGGGACCCGTTTGCTGGTGCGGGACCCGTTTGCTGGTGCTGGATCCGTTTGCTAATTGTGGGATCCGTTTGCTGATGCGGGATGAACGGCTTTGAGTAGCGGATGCTGTTGACTTCGTGGTGGTACCTGCTATGTGTGTGCTTGGCAGGTATATGTGTTTGTGCAAGAAGATGCATGAAGTGTGAAATGAAGAGAGAAATTGCGCTCGTGGTGCAATGTGATTTGAAAGCAGTTTTGCATGAGAGAGAAGTAAAGTGATTCTGTGTGTGAAGTGATTTTTGAAAGCAGAGATTGCTTGAGATGAATGATGTTCATACCTTCACCTACCATTGCCGCTTGATTGGTGATGGATTGTTGAAGGATGTTGCTGCTTTTGATGGAGAATGTCCAGGCTTTGGATGGAGAATGATGATGTTGATGGTGATGAATTGTTCTGGCCTTTGAAGGAGTGTCGGCGAGATGGTATTCTGGATGATGGGTTGGTCGTGCCAAAGGCTGCCTACGTATCCCTTTAAGAGAATCAGACCAGCGTAGTTCAAGGATGATGGAGAATGATGTGGGAGAATGCTAGGAGCAAAGCAAAGTAAAGCACATACTTTTGCACATAGAAGGAGAGAAAGAAAAAGAAAAATCTTCCTTCTTTTTTTTTTTTTTTTTTTTTTTTTTTTTGATTAGAAGGGAAAGAATATGCACACATGTGAAAATTTTTTTTTTTTTTTTTAGTTCGTGGGTGAACCATTTTAACCATTGTGTGTTTGTAAAGCCAACCCAAGATCAAGTCATGTTCGATCGAAGTTCGGATTGCCTCGCTTGAATGTTGTCGCCGCGGTGTCCAACGAAAATTGATGTCTAGCCCCAAGAGATTTGTCGATTATGGGGCTTCAAAAGGCATTTGATGCCGAGATAAGGGGTTTCTGACTGTAAAGCCCCTCGAATGCTGAACTTTGAGTGGCTTATGAAGCCCCAAGATGAATCAAATCTTAGCCCATTCAAATAAACTGTCTTTTGTTGTCGACGTGGGCAAGCCCCAAGAGAAGATCATTAATACCAAGCTTTGAGAGATGTGGGCTTTGAGATGGTGGGATGTGAATACCTTTCGATGTGAAGCCCCAAATCGGCTTAGTTTTGTATTGAGAGCGGATGCCACATCGGGTAGGACTCTTGAAGGCGATCTCCTTCTTTCTCTTGCTTGGAGATGGATGGCTCTTTTTGTGGTTGATACCCAAATGGCGGAAGGTCCATGTCAAAAATGTAGGACGGTCTTTGGGAGACGTCTCGTGGGAGATGGTGATGTTTTTGCAGATGATAAGGTCTTGGTGTGATAAAGTCTCGAACGGTATGTTTGCTTGAGTCTTCTTGAGTTGAGCCGACGGCGGATCTTCGGATGCAGCCTGTGCTTTTGATCTTGGAGAAGGGGGTGCAGTACTTGCAGAAACATTGGGATTGGCCGTAACTCTGTCTCTAGAGTTAACATATTGGCATTGCCTGCCATAACTCATCCGGGTGAGTCTAGCATATTGAATCTTTTTCCTTTTCTCTAAGACTTCCTTCAGAATCTCGCTGTGAGTTCTAACAAGAATCATCAAATTCATTCATATCATCGGAGCCTTCATTTAAAACCAAGAGGCCTTTTGACTGGAAGTGTTGAGGGACCATTGAAGTTTGATCCCCTTCATGGAGCCATAAGACTACTCCCAAATTGCATTGCTCGGGTACAACTGCCCAAAACTTGTTTATTGCGAAGCCCCAATATTGCCCTTTGCTTGGATTGTTGTAATGCCGTGGCCCAAAAGATTTGTAGATTGCGAAGCCCCTTGAGACCTTTCGGTATAAAGCTTCAAATGTTGCTGGGGACATTGAATTGCTTCTTGCCGAGGGAGCCTTTAAGACTTGACCGTAGCCCCTAGAGTGCCATCATTGATTGCGAGAAAGATCCATCCTTGATTGGGGGAACGAGTACGGGCACACATGACAAGAGGGATTTTTGACATCCCTTTTGAGAGACTTTGAGGATAGTCTCACACATCTTTCTCGAGCATAGTCCCTAGGGCTTATTGATTGTCAAATGAAGCAAAAGAAGCCCTTGTTCTTGAGTCACATAGCCCCTAGGGGGTCATCATTTGTTGATAAAAGCAAGAGTAACTCATCCTTGTGCGAGGGAATAAACATGAGAGGACATGGTAAGAGCTACTCCATTTCTTGGGAGCCTTTTGGCGTACTTTAGAAGCACATACTTGAAGAAGCTTTGAAAACTGAGACACATGTTGTTGCTATTTGCTGCCCAAGCCAATTGACTAGCTAGGGATCATTTGTGCAACCTCGTGCTCTTTTATGATGGGCTCGTTCTCGATGGGTCTTGGTTACCACGGGCCTTCTTTTCATGCCCCCAAAAATGCACACTGCTGGAGAATTTTGCCAATAACCCAAGACAACCTTTGATGGTGCCATATCTTGTCGAGCCTTTTGCAATCCCAAAGTTGACTCGGTGGGGAATTGATTTGTTGAGGAGATCCAATGTAGAGCTTGTGCAGTTGTCTTCCTTAGAGGCCGGAGATCTCCATTTCTCTTTCCCTTCTCTCTCTCACTCTCTCATTTTTTTTATGACGCACCCTATTTTTTGCCTAGACCGCCCTTTTGGGTTTTCAATCTAGCGGGCATCTCTTTTGCGTCTTTTTTTTTTTTGACTCGATTAATGAGGAAGTGTGCATTGACTCTGGCTGAGGAGATAAGACATGTGATTTTGCTGTAAAGACCTTTTGCCACTAAAGATGAGTGACATTGACTCGACTAGGGAAGTGTCCCTAGTATTGACTTTGTATATATTTGTTGAATGACTCACGAAGGCAAGTAAATCATTAAGAAAGAAGAGAAGGAAAGCCCCAATTTGATTTCAAGAAATTGGGAGTATGCAGAAAGAATAGAAGCCCTAGACTCGACAAGGAACGGAAAGTGATTCCAAATCTAAGAAAGTTGTTCAATTTTGAGGTGATTAATTCATTGGCAAATGATCAGTAAGGGCCTTAATTTATAGGGACTGATGGCACCCAAACCATCCGTACGGCTGGGGGTCTCTCGTGGCCAAACCATCCGTACGGTTCTCTCTGGAAAGCTTCTGGATTTTTCCAATTTTATTCCAGAACAGTCCTAAAGTTTTTGTTTGTCCTAGTGAGGTTGTCACGACCCGAAAACCCATCTCTATTTTATTAATAAATAATTAATTATTTATTTATTTATTTGATTATTTATTTATGTGCACATTTTATATCTCATAATATTAAATTGTGTCTAGCATTATTTGGTTGATATTGTGTTAAGTGGGAAGTAGGGAATTATTAGGAAGAAAGGTTACTTGGGTTTAATTGCTCTAGTTAGTAGAGGAGGGACCTAGGTGTAACATTTGAAATGATTTTAACTACTCTCCCCCCTTCTCCCACACTCTCTTCCTCACCCTACTCTCATCTCCCTGCAACTCTCTCTCTCTCTCTTCCAAGAAAAGGTAAATTTCTCTCCTCCTTCTCTCTTCTTTTTAGTCATCTTCCTCCCATTATTTCACATTTCTCATTCTTTGAAAAATGTTTAGATCGTTGTTAGGATCGTAGAGATCAAAGAAATTTCGAACTTCGTCAACTTTGATAAATTCCAAGTAAGTTGCTTTTCCCCCATTTTTATGCTAAAATGTTCATCTTTAGTTTATGTAATGCTTTAGTTCACATATATGTCATTTTGGTTGAGTTTGGAATTTATTTGTATTTTTGTTCATCTTTTGTGATTTTGAGAATGTTGGGATCAAATCTTGGTTTAGGGTTGCTAGATGATGTTATTTAGGTCCCTTATAGGCTCATATGTTGTTTTGAGAACTTGGGTATGCTAATAGAAGTGTTGAAAATGTTGGGTGTTGAAATGGGTACGATTTATGTTTGATTTTGGTAAGAACTTTGATAAACCCAACTGAGAATTCCTCCCAGCCCGTCGACCAGGCGCCCGCCCGGGTTGAACCAGGAGCCCGCCCACCTGGCTTTTTCCTTCGGCCAAACCTTCTGGTCAAATAAGCGCCCGCCTGACCCTGCTTGAGCGCCCGCCCGCCTCTGTTTCCTGGCACTCTCTTTTGTTTGGTTTAGGCTTAGTTTGTATATTAGGAATAGACTTTGGGTGTCACTCTAATTAATTTAAATAGACATTGTGGGATACTCTAGTGCTGAAAATGGTTCCTTTGTGAACAAATGTGTTATGGGATTTGATTAATTATTGTTTGGAAATGGTTGAGCACTTTATTATGTGTGGTTGGTTTTATTTCATCTTCTTGGTGATTTATTGGTATGGTTCCCTACTTTGGAATCACGACTTGTTTATTTGAGCTAGTATTTATTACTTGGCATTTATTTGAAAGTCCAGCTGGTATTCGTGGTTGTGTCGGGCGATGGAAAAGATTATAATGGCAACGAGCCGAGTCCATTATAATGTTGACCATTGTTTTGCCCCATTATTTCCCTCCTCCAGATTGGCCTTGGATGTGAGATGAGCTAGCTCCTTTTTTTGGGAACAGTCTAGCTATTATAAGGGGTTGCGACTTCGTGTCGTATACTCAGTTATCGTTTGGTTATTGGTTCCGGTACTGGGTTTTCTCTTCAGCTATTATGCTTCTATCGTTGATTGGTTTATCGGCTCTTCGATCCTGCTTATTGATGCTGCTCTTCGATGCGGCCCTATCGTCATTGATCAGATTGTTATATCCTTTGTTGGGGAAACCTTGGCTCAGTATCCTTTGTTACTTGTTTATTTCCGCTGCTATCGGTTAAATGATATTTGCTACGTGCTATGTGAGATATTATTATTGTTTATTGCATCATAGCATGTCATGTAGTTGCACTAGTAACTTATTGAGATTTATCTCACCCCCCTTTATTTTATCTTTGTTTTTCCTTAACCCCCCAGGAGGAAAGGATTAGGATTTGCGGATCGAGGAGGACGTCGAGAGGATTGAGATTTTGGGCAGGTTGTTATTGATCGGTTTGCATTATTTAAATGTATAACCTTTTGGGGATAATTTTACCAACAATGACGTCATTAAGAATTGTAATCTTTTGTATTTTTGGTGTAAGATTGTGGAGCTTATTCTAGTAGTATATTGTTGTTGTTAAACTTGGATTTCTAAAACTTTGTTTTAAACCCTTTGGGTAATAAAATGGAATTTTTATCTTCAGTATTTTGGTGTATTGTTGTAAGTCGACGTCCAGCTCGTGAGTTCCGAGCCCGCGGGGTCGGGGTCGCGACAGTTGGTATCAGAGCTATGGTTTAGCTCTAAGTATAAGTATAGGTTGACTAGAATGACCTAGGAGGGTAGTTGTGTTCGGAGTGAGTAACGGTTGATGTTATGCAGGTATTTGTTCTAAATGGCTAGAAGAAGAGCTGGTGAAGGTTCTAGTGGGACTCCGAATCAGAATGATCTACGGGAAGAGAACCGTGCAATGTTTCATGGGATGTTTGAAGCGGTGATGAAAGCAATTCATGACCACAGGCCGAGAGAGGAACATGTATCACCTCCACGATATGAGTTGGAGCAGTTCTTAAAGTTGAAACCAAGTGAGTACGATGGTGAGCCTGATGTAAAAAAGGCGGAGATGTGGGTTGAGTCAATTGAGAAGATTTACGAGGTTTTTGGTTGCACGGACGAGGATAGGGTTCGGTTCGCAGCCTATAAGCTAGTTGGGACGGCGGAACATTGGTGGAAGTCACTTAAGGCCAGTTGGGATACTACTCTTGTACCATATTCTTGGGAGTTATTTGTGAGGAAATTCAAAGAACACTTCATTCCTCTAGTGGATCAGAATAGGAAGGAGATCGAGTTCCTCAATTTGGAGCAGGGCGTGTTGACAGTAGCACAGTACTCGGCTAAGTTCACAAAATTAGCCAGGTATTGTGACTACCTTATGCGGACCGAGGAGAAGAAAGCAATGAGGTTTATCAGGGGCTTGAAGACAGCTATTAGGACACAGTTAATAGCCCAGAGAATTCAACTTTTTCAGGATGCGGTGGACCATGCCTATTTGATAGAGCAAGACATCGGGGAACACAAAAGGAAGACTGAGATGGTTAACCCGAGTAAGAAAGGAGGACAGAGCAAGTCACAACAGCAACATTCGGATAACAGAGGTAATTCTGGAATGCAAACTCGATTCGGAGAGCAACCTCAGGGACAACCAATAGTGAGGAATCAAGGCACTAATCAGGGGACACGAAATGGGAAGATCTGAAACTATTGTCAGATGGAAGGACACTCAGAAGACAAGTGTTGGAAGAAGCAAGGAAAATGTGTGAATTGTGGTCAGTTGGGGCATTTTGTGAGAGATTGTCTTAGGGGCAGATATCAACCATCCGAGAGTGACGCTGGTAGTGCACAGGGTTAGAAGAGAGATACTTCGGGAAACCCTAAAGGTTCAGGTTAGGGTATTTGCAATCAATCAGCACTCAACGGGTGACTCATCAGTTTCAGGAGGTATTAATTTTGTGTCGAGAGAGCGAGCGCGTGCATTTTTAGGATCATCGCATTCATATGTTTCTGTGCATTTAGTTCATTTATTTTTCCTGAGTTTTTGACTTATGTGTTGCCAGCATCTACTCCTATGGAGGAGTATGGAATATCTGATGAAGTCTTATGTGCTTATGTTGTGCTTAAGGATAGACATGCCTTACCTGCTAAATTAATCATATTACTATTATAAGGTTTTGATATTAATTTGGGAAGGGAAATGTCATCCTTTAGTCGATTGTTGTAGGAGGATTGTTACATTCTCTATTCCTGATTTCCTAAAATCGTTTTGAGGCCGTTCCTTTGGGTAGAGTTATACACATCTTTTCTTATATGGAATTTGAATATATAACTTTGGTAAGTGACAATGGGATGCCTATACCAAATTGTTGAGTGTATTTATCATTTGTAAGATTTCCATTTTCTTCTGAATAGTGCCTAGTGTTTGGGGAGGAACTTGGGTTAAATTGAGTTGTTATGGTACAAGGTGGTAGTGCTAATAATTAGATCAATATCCGTGTTGTATCGGTTGGGTTATAAGAGCTGAGGATTCAATTGAGGATTTCATGATAGGAGATTTTTGTTTACTTTTAGTACATCTACGTGAGTGCATCGGAATTGGTTAGTATGAAGAAATGCATGATTTGCTATGAGTGACTAGTATATTGTGGAAGTTATAATCATTAATGGTGGTAAGCACGTTAAGTTTGAAAGGACTAAGCACGTTTTGAGAGGGCAAGAATTTCTCGAATTGTATTAAAGGCATTTTGAAATTTAGTTAAATGGTTGTTTTATGGTTCTAAATCTTTTTTTTGGTGGCGTTTCTCGATTTGGATTAAGGGTATGTGAAGAAAGTTAGGTATCAATACTTGGGCATATTAAAGAGTACTATGATTTGGTAGTGGGTCAGTTGGAATGTAGCTAGCCAATTGGCTTATTATGATGGTAGTACGATTGGGCCTAAGTATCATCGAGATTATAAATGTATATGTGAAAGACTAAGGTAGGTTAGCCATTGAAGATTTAGGAATTGCTAAATTTCTTTGGGGTGTGTAAGTACGGATTATCAATTTAAAAGGGAGTTAGAGGAAATCCCTTGGAGATAAAATTTGGATTGTTTTACGGACTACTGAGTGTTTGTAATTGTTTTAGGCTTTCAAAGATTTGGAGTAATGTGATGATGAAATTATAGCGTGGATTCAAGTAAACATTTTGTATTAAAATTTTGGGCTTACATTGTACCTCTAGTTTAAGGTGCCATCTAAGGTGAAAGCACTATAAAGGAAATCCTTGGAGATATAGCCACCTGGGTGAATATTGTAGGGACGGAAAATTTCTTTAGTTTTCCATATTTTTAGAAGCTGATTTAGCTCGAGATGGTTTAATGTTTTGAATCTCTGGGGAGTAATACTAAGTATGCGGTTTACAAATGGAAGTATCCTTGCAGTGTAATTAAGTTTATGAAATGAGATAAGCTTATTGTATCTCGAGAGTTATGTTTAGGAGCAATTTGGATTCTTCGATTTTGAATATGGATTCTAATGAATAGTGAAGGTAATGATTGAAGGCAGTTAAGTACGAGAGGTTGTTATGTTGTAAGCATTATTTAAGGTTACCATATGATGGTTTAAAATGGATGATTGAGAAATTCGGGAAGTGGCCGAATTAGCGTATCCGTGGCTATTTGATCTTTCGGGTAAGTAATTTAAAATTCGGGACGAATTTTCTTTTAAGGTGGAGTGAATGTCACGACCCGAAAACCCGTCTCTATTTTATTAATAAATAATTATTTATTTATTTATTTGATTTGATTATTTATTTATGTGCGCATTTTATATCTCATAATATTAAATTGTGTCTAGCATTATTTGGTTGATATTGTGTTAAGTGAGAAGTAGGGAATTATTAGGAAGAAAGGTTACTTGGGTTTAATTGCTCTAGTTAGTAGAGGAGGGGCCTAAGTGTAACATTTGAAATGATTTTAACTACTCACCCCCCTTCTCCCTCACTCTCTTCCTCACCCTACTCTCATCTCCCTGCAACTCTCTCTCTCTCTCTTCCAAGAAAAGGTAAATTTCTCTCCTCCTTCTCTCTTCTTTTTAGTCATCTTCCTCCCATTATTTATCATTTCTCATTCTTTGAAAAATGTTTAGATCGTTGTTAGGATCGTAGAGATCAAAGAAATTTCGAACTTCGTCAACTTTGATAAATTCCAAGTAAGTTGATTTTCCCCCATTTTTATGCTAAAATGTTAATCTTTTGTTTATGTAATGCTTTAGTTCACATATATGTCATTTTGGTTGAGTTTGGAATTTATTTGTATTTTTGTTCATCTTTTGTGATTTTGAGAATGTTGGGATCAAATCTTGGTTTAGGGTTGCTAGAAGATGTTATTTAGGTCCCTTATAGGCTCATATGTTGTTTTGAGAACTTGGGTATGCTAATAGAAGTGTTGAAAATGTTGGGTGTTGAAATGGGTAAGATTTATGTTTGATTTTGGTAAGAACTTTGATAAACCCAGCTGAGAATTCCTCCCAGCGCGTCGACCAGGCGCCCGCCCGGGGTGAACCAGGCGCCCGCCCACCTGGATTTTTCCTTCGGCCAAACCTTCTGGTCAAATAAGCGCCCGCCTGACCCTGTTTGAGCGCCCGCCCGCCCTTATTTAGGCGCCCGCCCGCCTCTGTTTCCTGGCACTCTCTTTTGTTTGGTTTAGGCTTAGTTTGTATATTAGGAATAGACTTTGGGTGTCACTCTAATTAATTTAAATAGACATTGTGGGATACTCTAGTGTTGAAAATGGTTCCTTTGTGAACAAATGTGTTATGGGATTTGATTAATTATTGTTTGGAAATGGTTGAGCACTTTATTATGTGTGGTTGGTTTTATTTCATCTTCTTGGTGATTAATTGGTATGGTTCTCTACTTTGGAATCACGAGTAGTTTATTTGAGCTAGTATTTATTACTTCGCATTTATTTGAAAGTCCAGCTGGTATTCGTGGTTGTGTCGGGCGATGGAAAAGATTATAATGGCAACGAGCCGAGTCCATTATAATGTTGACCATTGTTTTGCCCCATTATTTCCCTCCTCCAGATTGGCCTTGGATGTGAGATGAGCTAGCTCCGTTTTTTGGGAACAGTCTATGTCGCGACCCCGGACCCCGCGGACCCGAGACCGCGATCTGGACGTCGACTTAAAACCAAAACTGTGAAATACTGAAGTTAAAAATTTCTATTTGATACCAAAAGGTGATAACACGAGGTTTTGAAAATCAACTTGAACAACAAAGTAAAACTAGTATAAACTCCATAAGCTTATACACCAAAGTTACAAAATACACTAATCCTAGTGACGTCAATGTTTGGTACAAATATCCCCAAAAGGTTACACATTGATATAATGTAAACCAACCTATAATAACTTTCCCCAAAAGAATGTATCCACACTCGACGTCCTCTTTCTCGTGATCAGCGAGACTAATCCTTAGCACCTGGGGGGGTTAAGGAAAAACAAAGATAAAAGAAAAAGGGGTGAGATAAATCTCAATAAGTTACTAATGCAACTACATGACATGCTATGATGCAAGAAGCAATAAGCAATAATAAATATCACATATCACATAGCATTTATCACATAACAAATAGCAGCGGAAATAAACACATAACAAAGGATATAGCCAAGGTTTTCCAAACCGGTACATCCAAATAAAGGATCGCTGCGCAGCTTCAATAATCAACAAATCATCATCTTCACAATAGCATGAAAGCTGAAGAGAAATCCCCGGTACTGGAACCAATAACCATAAGAGTGTCACAAGGGACAAGAGCCATGACACAAAGTCATGCCCGGTAGCTAGATATATTCCCAAAGGAAGCTAACTTATCCTTTCCAAGGCCAATCTGGAAAACGGGTATAGAAGGGGGCAAAACAATGGTCAACATTATAATGGACTTGGCTTTGCCATTATAATCTTTCCCATCGCCCGATGCAACAAATATGCCAGCTGGGCTTCCAATTAAATGCTAAGTAATAATATTTTAGCATGAATAAACAACTTAAGGTTCCAAAGTAGGGAACCATACCAAGAAGTCACCAAGAAAGTGAAATGTACCAACAACGCACAATTAAAGTCTTCCAACAATCTCAATTAACACTTAATTAATTTCCAACACAAACTTAATCACAAAGGACCTAATTCTATCACTAGAGTGTGCTACAATGTTCACTAAGGTCAACTAGACGGACACCCAAAACTTAGACCAAAACGCATTCTTCAATCACACAAAATAACAAATGAGAACTTTCAGATGTTCTGTGCGGCCGCCCAAACGGGTCTGTGCGGTCGCCCAAAAAGGCCATCAAGCAAGAACAAAACCTTTCAGATAGATGCTCGGTCGCCCTACAATTTTTGGCGGTCGCACAATACTATGGTCTGCCGGAATTCGGGAAGAACAAACTGGGTTCTTCCATTTTCATACCAAAACACATTTCAACCAAAATCCAACCTTCCAACTAGTTAACTAATGTACCAAAACAACTTATAAGTCTGAAAAGACTCATATAACAACATTTAACAACTAATAACAAGATCAAATCCCAACATTCATAAAATCTCCATTTTTAACCAAAACCCCAAATAAATTCCAAATAAATTGCAACCTCATCCAAACTTCAAATATAGCAACCCAAGCATTATATAAGCATGATATGAACATTTTAGCATAAAAATAGGGGAAAAGCAACTTACTTGATAAATCTCAAAGTTGACGGAATTCAATTCTTTTTTGTTCTACGCGATCCTATCGACGATCTAAACAAGTTTCACGTTTTAAGAAATGAGAGACAATAAGGAGAAGATGAAGAATATTAAGAGAGAAGGAAGAGAAGAAAAACTCACCTTTTGCTTGGAGAGAGAGAGAAATGAGCTGGGAAAATGGGGTGGAGTGGGAGTGTGAGGGAGGTGAGGGAGGAGAGTAGGGAGGGAGTAGGGAGAAGATGAATTATTTGAACACTTACACTTAGGCCCCTCCCCCTAATACTACTCTTCTTCAACTAAACTCCCCACTAACAATTTAGACTCAACACTTCTACACTAGCACAAATGACCCAAATAAAATGCTAGGCATAATTATTATAACACATAAATATTTAAATAAATAATAATTTAAATATATAGATAAGCAAATAAATAAATTATTATTATTTATTACTAATAAAATAGAGCCTAGATTTCGGGTCGTGACAGTCTAACTATTATAAGGGGTTGCAACTTCGTGTCGTATACTCAGTTATCGTTTGGTTATTGGTTCCGGTACCGGGTTTTCTCTTCAGCTATTATGCTGCTATCGTTGATTGGTTTATCGGATCTTCGATGTTGCTTATTGATGCTCCTCTTCGACGCGGCCCTATCGTCATTGATCAGATTGTTATATCCTTTGTTGGGGAAACCTTGGCTCAGTATCCTTTGTTACTTGTTTATTTCCGCTGCTATCGGTTAAATGATATTTGCTACGTGCTATGTGAGATATTATTATTGTTTATTGCATCATAGCATGTCATGTAGTTGCATTAGTAACTTATTGAGATTTATCTCACACCCCTTTCTTTTATCTTTGTTTTTCCTTAACCCCCCCCCCCAGGAGGAAAGGATTAGGATTTGCGGATCGAGGAGGACGTCGAGAGGATTGAGATTTTGGGCAGGTTGTTATTGATCGGTTTGCATTATTTAAATGTATAACCTTTTGGGGATAGTTTTACCAACAATGACGTCATTAAGAATTATAATCTTTTGTATTTTTGGTGTAAGCTTGTGGAGCTTATACTAGTAGTATATTGTTGTTGTTAAACTTGGATTTCTAAAACTTTGTTTTAAACCCTTTGGGTAATAAAATGAAATTTTTATCTTCAGTATTTTGGTGTATTGTTGTAAGTCGACGTCCAGCTCGCGAATTCCGGGCCCGCGGGGTCGGGGTCGCGACAGAGGTCCTAGTCTATCAGTTTTATCCCTGAACAGTACCAAGAGTTCCTCTAAGATGGTTTCAATTCAGATTGGGGTACTTATAGAGCCCCTCGGCAACGTTGCTTTAGGAAAGCGGGCTTGTCGATAAAAAAGCATCCCAATCTACCTATGATGGGAGGACGGTTTGACCGATTTGGTTAAAGGGCTGGACCTAGGGGTATAGGACTCCTATGTATCCTTTTTACGGGGAATCAAGCCAAACGTAGTTCGAGAGAAGGAAGTTTTTTGAGACATGGGAGGTGTTTAGTGGGATCTCACCTGGAAGGGGGGACATCTTTCATCTTCTTTAGGACATGGAAGCTGTTTAGCGGGAGCTTACCCGAAAAAGGGGACATCTTTCGTCCTCTCCTGAGATGTGGCCTTGGATAGGTAGATATCTTTCATCCTCTCCTAAAAATGCCTTGGTAGGTGGATATCTTTCATCCTCTCCTAAAACCTAGGTGGATATCTTTCATCCTCTCCTAGAAATGGTTTGGTAGGTGGATATCTTTCATTCTCTCCTAAAACCTAGGTGGATATCTTTCATCCTCTCCTAAAACCTAGGTGGATATCTTTCATCCTCTCCTAGAGATGGCTTGGTAGGTGGATATATTTCATCCCCTCCTAAGACCTAGGTGGATATCTTTCATCCTCTCCTAGATATGGCTTTGGTCTTACGTCCAGTTAGGACTGCCGTGAATTTCCAAAGAAGCAATGGGCTTAGGTCACATTTGGACCGCCAGGAAAATTTGACTTAAAAGCAATGGGCTTACGTCGCATTGGGACCGCCGGGAAAATTTATCTTAAAGGCAACGGGCTTACGTCACATTGGGACCGGCGGGAAAATTTGGTCAATAATGGGCTTACGTCGCATTTGGACCGCCGGGAATATTTAACTTGAAAGCAATGGGACCGCTGGGAAAATTTGGTCAACAATGGGCTTACGTCGCATTTGGACCGCTGAGAAAATTTCAACTAAAAACAATGGGCTTACGTCACATTGGGACCGCTGGGAAATTTCATCTAAAAAAACATCAGGCTTACGTCACATTGGGACCGCCGGGGAGATTTTATCTAAAAAAAATGGGCTTACATCACATTGGGACCGCCGGGAATATTTAATTTGAAAGCAATGGGCTTACGTCGCATTGGGACCGCCAGGAAAATTTGACTTAAAAGCAATGTGTAACGACCCGAAAACCCGTCTCAATTTTCTTAGTAGTAAATATTTATTTATTTATTTATTTGCTTATTTATTTATTTATTTAAATATTTATGTGTGCATTTGGTGTTACATATTATTTCTTGCCTAGCATTTTATTTGATCATTTGTGCTAGTGTGGAATTTATTGGGTCTTAATTGATAGTGGGGAAATGGATTTAATTGTTCCTAGTTGGGTCTAGAGGGGGCCTAGGTGTAACATTTTAAATAATCATCCTACACCTCCCTCCTCCCTCACCTCCCTCACTTCCCTTCACACACACACACTCAATCTCTCTCTCTCCTCCATTGTTGGGAAAAGGTAAGAAAATTCCCCTCCCTATTCCCTTCATTTTGAACATCTTCCTTTCATTATTTCTTATTGCTCATTTTATGAAAAATGCTTAGATCGTCGCTAGGATCGTAAAGAGATAAGAAAAGTCGAATTCCGTAATCTTTGATAAATTCCAAGTAAGTTACTTCCCCCCCCCCCATTTTTATGCTAAAATGTTCATCATTTGTTTGTATGATGCTTTAGTGATATATATGATGTTTTGGTTGAGTTTAGAAATTATTTGTATTTTTGGTTAATTTTGTGTTAATATGAATGTTGGGATTTAAATCTTGATTTGAAGTCATGGATGAATTTGGGTTTGATGTTGGTAATTGGTGTTTTGGAGTTTAGAATTGTGTTTAGAGGTCAATGATGTATTTAGGTTGTGTCTTGGGTGAGTTTTGTGTTGATGGGTTTGTTTGGGAGAGTTTTACTCTCAAATTTTGAGTGTAAATGAACCCAAGAAACAAATTGGGAATTCCGGGTTTGGTTGTGTTTGAAACTCTTAGTTAAGTTAGTTTTTAGAAGTGATTATAGAGCCAAAGTAAGAGTTTTAATTGTGTTTTGAATTAGGAATGGAGGTTAGGTTGGTATGGGATGAGTTTATGCAATTTTAGCCTTTCTGGAAGGCCAAAAAGCTGATTCGGGGTTCGGGGCGCGCGCACCCTTTTAGGGAAGGCGTGCGCACCCTCTAGTGCACTCAAAAGCCTCCAAACTGACCAAAGGAGGCGCGCGCCCCCTTTTTTGGGAGGCGCGCGCACCCTCTTCTCCTGTAGTTTGTCTGTTTTACGTCCGATCTTCCGGAGGCCATAACTTCTTCGTCCGGACTCCGTTTTGGACGTGTAAACTATCGTTGGAAAGATCTTTTCGAGTACTATGAAATGGTTCTATTGGCCGCATGGTTCCATTGGGTTTAGTTGGTTTGGGAATCGAGAGTACGAGTTTTGAAGGATTGGGCATACCTAATTCGTAAAGTAGAAATGTCTTGTGCTATATTCGTATGTTTATTCTCATTAAGTGATTTATGTTGAGGTGTATTCTCGAGTACGAAATTTCGTGATTGCTACTGGTATGTATAGGGTGATTTAGTTATGTCACCTATGCGGGATATTGATGAGTTAAGTAGTATGGTTTAGCTTTCTATATGCTACGAATTTCTTGTGTGCCATCGATAGGTGGAGAATACTTCTATATTGGTATGTTTGACTTTGTTTAGGAGCATATTAAGTATATATATAATGTTCAAGTTCTATATTGAAAATCAGAAAATCCCTATTATAAGGTTGTGCTGGGAATTTAGCTTATTCAGTTGACAATACTAATGTTGAAGTCTTGAGTATAATTTATACTGGGTTCGATATGTCGCTTGACCGATAGGGAACTTGGGTTATTTGATGAGTTAAGATAAGCTACAATACTGATAGGTGAATCAGTAAACATATAGTATCGATTGGGTTAATAGAGCTAAAGATTCAATTTGAGAATTTCTTGATAGGAGATCTTTCTTTACTTTTAGTACACCTACGTGAAGTGCATCGGAATTGTTTAGTATGAGGAAATACTTAATTTATTATAGGTCATATTAAGAAGTTGAATTATGATACTTTTGGGATCATTTTAGTACATGACTGGAGTTGAGTTAAAGCAATACGAGTTATGAGTATATTGTGGAAGTTATAATCATTAATGATGGTAAGCGCGTTAAGTTTAAAGGACTAGACATATTTTGAGAAGGTGAGAATTCCTCGAACAATATTAAAGGCATTTTTGGGTTTTAGTGAACAGTTGTCACATGGTTCTGAATCTTTTCTTGGTGGCGTCCTCGTTTGGATTAAGGATTTGTAAAGGAAATTGAGTATAAATACTTTGGCATATTAAGGGATACTATGATTCTGTATTGGGACGGAGCAGTTTATTGAATATTTCGGATTATTAGTGATCATTTGTAATATCTTTTAGAGTTGTAAGTTGTAATATATTGATATTTATAAAAACAAAGATTGTGATTGTATTATGTTTTATCACATAAAGAAGATGATCTTAGTAGTGGAATCACATTGATCGAATAGTTGATAATGGTAAATTTCCTGGATATAATTGAAATGTTGGGTTGACAGTTGGTATCAGAGCAATGGTTTTAGATCTTTAAGGAGAATAAGAACTCTGATATTGAATAGGTTTCAATACTTGGGTGTTATAGCTTTGAGCGGTTTAGGAAACTAAGTTTTCTTGAAGGATGAGGTTAAGGTAGAAGTTGGTTGAGTTATGAGTCATGATATTGACGTCGAGTGTTTCTTTCCTTGTGGTATATCAAGTATAGGATTGGTGTCAATAGTGTTGGTTCCGGTACCGGGGGTTGTGATCTTCAGCTGTTTATGCTGCTACGAAGATTGGTTGACTAATTGATTGGTCGGTTCTGACCGGGGTTGTGATCTTCAGCTGTTTATGATGCTACGAAGATTGGTTGACTGATTGATTGGTCGGTTCTGACCAGGGTTTTCTCTTCAGCTATTATGCTACTATGAAGATGGTTTGATTGGTTGATTGGTTGAAGCTGTGCAGCGATTGTTCTATTGGTTTGGTGAAACCTTGGCTCAGTATCCTTTGTAACGTGTTTATTTCAGTATTATGTGATGTTTGATGAGTTAGTCGTTATTTCCAACTGGTATGGGACAGTTGGCGATAGGGAGCTTTCTCATTTGTTGTTATGTGATTTACTTGTTCAGTTATATCGTTGATTGCATGATATTATGCCATGTAGCTGCATTAGTAACTTACTGAGATTTTATCTCACCCCGTTTCTTTTATCTCTGTTTTTCCTTAAACCCCCCCCCCCAGGAAAGCAAGTGGCAGCGTTGTGAGGTCCGTTGTAGCGGGAATCTTCTGAGCAGGTTGATCGCCTTTGGGATAGTTGCTCTTCGGAGCCTTTATGTATTTTTTTTTTATGGGTTCGTAGTCGTTCAGTGTTTTGTATATACGGTTGTACTTTGGGTATTTTGTTAATAGTTGTTCTTCCTTCCACGTTTGTTTCTAGTCTCCGAGTTATAATCTCGTTGAGGTGTTGTTTGATGGTATTGGTTTCCTAGTTGAATTCACGTGCCCGATTTGGTATTTAGCATTTTTGGAGATGTTAATTATGTAAATTTTATATTTATGGATTTTTAGAATTTCCGGGGCGTGACACAATGGGTGGGTATACGTCGCATTGGGACCGCCAGGAAAATTTAATTCTTTGGTCAAAGCTTGACTTCAACTAAGCTCAAGTTTTGTTGGGGGTAATTTCCGAACAAATTCTTTGAAGGAAGGGCCTAAGTTCTAGTTTCGAAACCTAGAGGGAATTTTAGGTTCAAAGTGCCAGGGGCGAAAGTGTAAATTTTGGGAAGGATTTCTTTTCGCCAGAACCATCCGTACGGCTGGCTCAGCGATCCTTTCTTTTTTAAAACGCAGCAGCAGCCTTACGGCTGCTCTTCTTGCTTCACATTCTAGACGAGAGAAAGAGAGAAATTTGAGAGGGAAACTTCACCAATCTTCGAATTTCTTCCCTAAATTGCTCAAGGATCATTCGTGGCGGGACGGGCACGACCGGGCTACCCTAGAGGAGCGGAGAAGAGGCTTGACATGGCTCAAAACTTTCGAGGCCACCTCGTCGATCTCATGGATACGGGAGCGGGCTTCTACAAGTCTTCTACCATGCATTTGTGCCAAGAGGGTGGGGTAAGCAATTCTAGACTTATTCTCTACTCAATTTATGTCAAATTTCACCTATTTTGTGCAATTTCTAAGCCTAGGGCTTACTACGTGAAAATTGGAACTTTGTGCTTGTCGCGACCCCGGACCCCGCGGGCCCGAGACCGCGATCTGGACGTCGACTCTAAAACCAAAACTGTGAAATACTGAAGTTAAAAATTTCCTTTGATACCAAAAGGTGATGATCCAAAGTTTTACAAAACCAAGTTTGATAAAAACCAATTACAACAATCCTAAACTTCCACAAGTTTATGCTTAACAAAATAAAAATATACAATTCTTAGTGACGTCAATGTTTGGTACAACTACCCCAAAATGGTTACACATTTACATAATGTAAACCAACCTATATCAACCTTCCCCAAAAGAATGGATCCACACTCGACGTCCTCTTTCTCGTGATCAGCGAGACTAATCCTTAGCACCTGGGGGGGGTTAAGGAAAAACAAAGATGAAAGAAAAGGGGGTGAGATAAATCTCAATAAGTTACTAATGCAACTACATGACATGCTATGATGCAAGAAGCAATAAGCAATAATAAATATCACATAGCACATAGCATTTATCACATAACAGATAGCAGCGGAAATAAACACATAACAAAGGATATAGCCAAGGTTTTCCAAACCGGAACATCCAAATAAAGGATCGCTGCGCAGCTTCAATAATCAACAAATCATCATCTTCATAATAGCATGAAAGCCGATGAGAAAACCCCGGTACCGGAACCAATAACCAATGAAGTGTCACAAGGGACGGGAGACATGCCACAAAGTCATGCTCCAAGAAGCTAAAATGCACACAAAGGAGCTAGCTCTTCTAACATCCAAGGCCAATCTGGAGGAGGGTAATAATGGGGCAAAACAATGGTCAACATCACAATGGACTTGGCCGTGCCATCATAATGTTTCGCATCGCCCAAACACACACAATATACCAGCTGGACTTTCAAATAAATGCTAAGTAATAAATACTAGCTTAAATAAGCAACTTAAGGTTCCAAAGTAGGGAACCGATCCAAATAAATCACCAAAACGGTGCATCAATCCAATCAATACATCGACAGATATTCCAACAAACACAAACCATTTTTAATCGAATTCCATAACACAATCGATCACAAGGGGATCATTCACAAACAATAAAGTGTTCCACAACATTAACTTAAGTCAACTAGGGTGATACTTCGAGCCTAGATCGGACTTGGACCTTATAACAATTCAAAAACAAAGAGACTCAGAACAGCTGGTATGGGCGGTCGCCCATAGCCAGTCTGGGCGGTCGCCCAAAACCCAACCCCAAGCCCAAAACCAACTGACTTCCTGGGCGGTCGCCCAACCCAAAAGTGGGCGGTCGCCTACTCACTTTATTCAAATTTTCCGGATTAACTGATCTCATGGGCGGTCGCCCAAACCCCTCATGGGCGGTCGCCCACGCACCCAGGTCGCCGGAAAACGGCCAAAACCAACTGGGTTTCTCCCAAATTTTCCACCCAAATAACATAACTCAAACCCAAATGCTTCCAATAGGTATACTAAGGTACCCAAACACCCTATATACCGAAAACAACTCATAAAACATCATTTAAACCACTCAATCCAAGGGATGATTCAACATCAAAACTTCACAAAATGGGATAAAATGCAAATCATCTCAAAATCAATCCAAGAAGCAAGAAATGGTAATCATAGTATCATCTAAGCATGGAATGAACATTTTTAGCAAAAATGGGGGAAAAGTAACTTACTTGAATTTTCTCAAAGATGACGGAATTCAATTCTTTTTGGTTCTACGCGATCCTATCGACGATCTAAACAAGGTTCACGTTTTAAGAAATGAGAGATGATGATGGGAAGATGGAGAAAATGAAGAGAGAAGGAAGAAGATGAAACTTACCCACAATGGAGGAGAGAGAGAGAGTTTCCAGGGAGATGAAGAATGAGTGAGGGAGGAGGTGAGGGAGGTGAGGGGAGTAGGGGGAAGTAATTCAAAATGTTACACTAAGGCCCCCTCTCTCACACTACACACAAATACTACACTCCCAACTATCAATTAAGATTCAACACTTCTACACTAGCACAAATGACCCAAATAAAATGCTAAGCATAAATATTATAACACATAAAATGCACACAAAATTATTTAAATAAATAATAATTTAAATAAATAAATAAGCAAATAATTAAATAAAAATCATTTAATAACTAATAAAATAGAGCCTAGATTTCGGGTCGTGACAGTGCTTCTTGGCGCAATTTTGCGAAATTGATTCGATTTTCATGAAATTGGAGTCACAAGGATCATGGGCATGTGTTTATTTTTCCCATTAGACATGTCTAGCCATGTTTTTGAAAATTAAAGCGTGCTATGCTAGGTTTCGTGCATAAAATGCTTGCACCTAAAGCTTTTGATTAGTTACTTATCTCACAAGAGAAAACTTGACCCTAAATAGGGGCCGGATTTTTTATTGATTTCAAGATGACAATTTTTGGAAATGACTTTCAAATGACTATGCAATTTGAAAAGGGGGCGGACTTGGATTTTCAAAATGACTATTTTTTGAAAATGACTATTTTTTTAAAATGACTATGCAATTTGAAAGAGGGGCGAACTTGGATTTTCAAAATGACTATTTTTTTAAAATGACTTTCAAATGACAATGCAATTTGAAAGGGGGACGGACTTGGATTTTCAAAATGACTATTTTTTGAAAATGACTTTCAAATGACTATGCAATTTGAAAGGGGGACAGACTTGGATTTTCAAAATGACTATTTTTTGAAAATGACTTTCAAATGACTATGCAATTTGAAAGGGGACTTGGATTTTCAAAAAGACTATTGTTTGAAAATGACTTTCAAATGACTATGCAATTTGAAAGGGGGACAAACTTGGATTTTCAAAAAGAATATTTTTTGAAAATGACTTTCAAACGACTATGCAATTTGAAAGGGGGACGGACTTGGATTTTCAAAATGACTATTTTTTGAAAATGACTTTAAAATGACTATGCAATTTGAAAGGGGAACGGACTTGGATTTTCAAAATGACTATTTTTTGAAAATGACTTTCATATGACTATGCAATTTGAAAGGGGAACGGACTTGGATTTTCAAAATGACTATTTTTTGAAAATGACTTTCAAATGACTATGCAATTTGAAAGGGGAACGAACTTGGATTTTCAAAATGACTATTTTTTAAAATGACTTTCAAATGACAATACAATTTGAAAGGGGAACGGACTTGGATTTTCAAAATGACTATTTTTTGAAAATGACTTTCAAATTACTATGCAATTTTAAAAGGGGCGGATGCACACTTGTCTAGCATTTTCATTTTATGATTCGCCTTCATAATACGCATTGGTATTTTAAACTGAGTTATTCATACATTTACTGTGCTTACCTGCAGGGTAAGGATGTCAAATCCCGAGGATCTCCGGACGCGTGCTTTTCCTTGTGGCAGGCTATGCCTCACTCAGTTGGCAGTGTGCCCGGTCCGAGGGAGTGGGTGGAGCGTACCGGCTTGGTGCCCTTCACTGAGAGTTTGGGTACGTTGCTGGAGACCAATAAGAGTTTGGGGCTTCTTAATGCCCTTTGCGAGTATTGGTGGGACTTGACCCACACATTCCATTTGAGCTTGGGGGAGGTGACCGTGCCTCCCGTGGACTTCTCAGCGATCACTGGGATTTCTTTTGATGGGTGCCCGGTTATGTGGAGGGATAGGATTCTTGTTGAGGAGATTGGGGGCTCATCGGCTTCTCAGGTCCCACTAAGGGTTTGGGCATCTTGGTCCTGTTGGTGTTGTATGCTCTAGGCACGTTATGAGAACGATTAATGTTATCTATTGATTATGTTTTAATAAAGATATTGAATGTTGATTATTATATCCTTTGCATGTTTATCATAATAATCCCCGTCCCTGATAATTATGTATTAATTGTTAGTTTAAGTTTAATATATAATCATATGATGATTATGGTGTATGGGTGTAGACACCCCGCCTTGGACCGCTCACCCCGATTGCACATTTGATTTTGTGTTTCTCCCTCTTTTAAGTTTATCTTTGTTAGTTTCTGTTACTTCCGTTAAGTTCCTGACTGACTTCGTTAAGTCCAGGGACTAAACTGAATAACAAGGCTAACTTTCTAGTCCATTCTATCAAAAAAGCTATCTCTGAGTCGCGCGCCTCCGACCATAGGAGCCAGAAGCGCGCGCCTTCCGCCCCCAAGGTAGGAAGCGCGCACCTCTGGGCGTCAGTTACAGATTTCTGTCCAAGAATCTCTCCCTTGCTTATCTTACATGATTTTGCCCGGGAAAGATTCCTTGATGACTGAGTTTTGGCACCAAAAACATATATTTTCTACCTATAAAAACATCACTTTTCCACCATTTTCAAGGACCGAAAAATAGCCCTCTACACAAACTATACCAAAATCACTTCCAAGGTTTTTTTTAAGTAATTCACCAAGAAGTGTTTGAAGCTCTTCGAAGCATAGGTAAAAGTCCATTTTTTCCCTTTCTTCTCTACTTCATCTCTTCTCTCTTTTACTTTAATCAAACGTGCAATCATCCAAACATTTTGGGACATGACACCGGAGACTACTTCACTTCATTGAAGCTAGTCAAGGAGTTATCTCCCTACATTTCAAACACCCCCTTTTAAATCCCCTTTTATTATAGTCAAAAATAGGAAGAACATCATTTTATTTATGTAGACATTGATCAAGCAAGACCAACATTAGTTGGGCGAGGTGGGTGTTTAAGTACTTCCCATCTCGTAACCTAACCTCCGAACCTCCAAACAAGAATTTCTGTTTTCATAATCAAACTTAGGCTATACATTAGGTTTTTCTTATGTTCCTCTAAAACATAGGTGGCGACTCTAAAACATAAATAGACACCCTAGGAATAACTCGCGTGCTCGAGCCAAGCCGTGCCCTCTCGGGGTATCTACAATGGGATACAATTAAACTTATGGGTATTTGTTGGAGACCAAATACTGGACTGACCCGTCTGAGATTTAGGTCATGGTCACTATGTAATAATTAAGTCTCATATAGTTATATTACTGGAATCTTTAGACTTGAGGTTATTACAGTCTTCCACTTGATGAACATTATGTTTGACATATTCAAATGTTACCCCTAACCAGGTAGTTATAAAGAATATGATTGGCATAATCGGAATCATGTAGGGAAGAGTAATAAGCTAAGAAAGGATTTGTTCCTCGTCAAGAGAGATGTCTAGCTTTGGCCACTCGATGAATGGTATTGATGAAATGCATGGCCGTGCTCAAATAGGATTTGTCTTATCAATACATTCGGGATCGAGAAAGCATTGGACTATGTAAGTTGACCATTAATCATGGATTATGTTCAATAGACATCGTGAAACAAAGAGATTTTAATATGTTCTATAATGGATTAACGAACTTTAACAAGTTATATCATTTGGGTAATCATGATGGCCTGCTAGGGTCCGCTCATGATTTATGAGACAAAGTTTGTTTGGGCTCATTGACAACTTGATATAATCCTATGGGGTCACACACAAGAGAACGAATTAGAAAAAGGGAAAAATGGCTGTGTTTTGGTCTGGCACGGCCGTGCTCTTTAGAAGACACGATCGTGCCATAAATCAACCAAAGGGCAATGTCTGGCGACACGGTTGGCACGACCGTGCCAAAATATCAAGCACGACCGTGCTGAGCTCGGCACGACCGTGCAAGATACAAACCACGACCGTGCCAATAATGGGCGGCTGAGAAGCTTGCCTCGAAGGCATTGGCACGACCGTGCCAGATTTGGTGCACGACCGTGCCAGATTTGGTGCACGACCGTGCCAGTAGTGTCGGCCAGGAATTAATTGCAACATAAATTGTGACGGGATTTGGGTATCCTAAGTCCTTAAGGGCTAAGGACTTATACCCATATAAATATATCAGTCTCAGCCATTGTATATGATTGATTCACTTGTTTGGAGAAAAATAATTATTGATTGAGATTGAGAATGAGAATGAGAATCAAAGATCAATAATACATAAAATCATAAAGTTCCTTTTGATCTAGCAGTCAAGATTAAGAAAGAGTTCTTAATATTCATTCGCGTGTGGATATTCATAGAGGGTGATTCCGTTATCATCTTCATGTTCATGTTCCTGCGTTCGTGATTCAAAAGCCGCGAAGAACCCAAGACTCAAAGATCAAGAAATCAAGAAATGCTTCAAGGGTTAGTATTCTTGTATTCATAGTAGATCTATTTGTCATAATCCTATGAATGGATCTATAGGCTTTGGGTTTCATAAATTTTAAATGCTTATTTCCGCTGCGCATGTTACTACGAAACCCAACAATGGTAGCAGAGCCCCGTTCATGTTGATTATTTCAATACATAATCATGTTGTGTGTATATAAATTGTTTATGTGCCTAACATGATTTGAATTTTGGGATTATGATGTTTATGTGTTATATGCGTTTTATGTGGTTTATTGTTTTATAAACATTAATCGCACTATTCAATCGCAATAAAAATTATGTTGAATTCAAAATTATTGGGTTATCAATTTTTGATTGCATCAAAGTTTTGATGATCTAGTGATTCATGAATAAATTGTTTAATCAAGGTTTTGATGATCATGGTGATTGGATCACCAAGAACACCAAATTCTAATTGAATCAGGAGGTCCGACCGGACCCAGACTGTGACCCGGCCGGACCCTGGGTCTGGAGCGGGGCGCAGGGTTGGGTCTTGGGTGTGGATCTCGGGTTGAATTTCCTATTTGTTTTAGTCTGTTGAATTCTGAGATTGGTTCAAGGTTTGGATGGCTAGCCTACGTTCTCGAGACTGTGTTTCCCAAACTTGATCGTAATCAAAGATTCAAAGATTCAAAGATAAAAACGAAGTTAGAATTATGAATAGTTCATAATTGCTAAAATTGAGAAACAAAGTTCTTGATTCGAAGATTGGAGATTGTGAATACCCCTTTCTGATGAAGCGACGCATGGGAAGTATCTTGCAATTATTATTAGTAACAAAGGGAAATATTCATAACGACATTTAAAATTATGAGAGTTGCCACACCGTTTTAATTATAGCCAAAACATTGAGAAAAAGCATGTTAATGGGTTCGGGGGTCAAATTGCGACAAGAGAAGAATATTTAACGTTATCACTCCTATCGCCCGAATGATCGGTCTTTCTATCATGATGCGGTGTATGTTGTGTGCAATATGTTTGAGACTGGATCCGAAGATTGCCTACGTTCCTCTCAATGTGAGAAGCTCAGGTCAGCGTAGTTCGAGAAGAATTTAGAATAGGCAGAAGAATCGGGATCATGCATAATGAGGGGGAAATTACCTAAAGATTAGGGTTTAGAAGCAGTTCCTAGATCGTGTTCGGGTTGATGAACCCTAGATCATCATCGGCTATGAAATAACATGTAAACATGAAGATCGCAACCCTAAATATAGCATAAATAAGGTTTTAATCTATGAATATGATGAACATGCAAAGAACATATTATGAACATATGAATAATATGATGAACATATGAATAAAAATGCAAGGAACATGAATATTATGAATCTAAAATAAGAACATGGAAAGAACATGAAGAAAAAGTTAGAAAACTTACCTATGTTGGCAAGAAATAAACCTTTATCTTCTTGGGATTCTTGAGAGTGTTCTTGGATGCTTGAAATGTTTAATTAGAGAGCAAAATCGTCACTTAGAGAACTTAAGATTGATCAAAATTCAGATCTTTAACCAAGAGGCAAGGATAGGTTTATATAGCAATCTGGTGGAGAGATCTGACGGTCCAGATCACCTGAGGCAGATGTGGCCGTGTGGCCAAGGTCAAAAGTGGCCGCGTGGCCAAGTCTTCCGTCTGATGTGATTTTTATGCTAGGGTTTTACTTGGTTTATGGAAACCCTATTTTGGCCATTTTAAGATGTTCTATAATGATGAGATATATTTTGGGAACCCGGGACAAGTCTTTACAAGGTTTCTAATTCCTATAAAGTCCTTGTATATTTGGGAAAGCCCTAATAAACTCATTTTCGGATCAGGTACTAACAGTAGCCCCTCGGCGTCGCTTCTTGCAAGGCAATGGGGGGTCGACGATAAAAGAAGGATCTGTTCTGAAACATGAGTTTCAAAACAGATGAAGGGTGATGGGACGGCTAGACCTTGGCAGGCGACCTACGTATCCGCGTGGGAATCAAGCCAAACGCAGTTCGAATCTATTGGGGAAATTGTAAACGATTGTCCTCTGGTGGGGAGCAACGCCTTCCGCTGGGGATAACTTCGAGTTGCGAGGGAAACATCCGCGGGGGATGAGAAATGACCATGTCGGTCAGGTGGCTTAACCTCTTCAGGCTTCCTACGTATCCTAGGAGGAATCAAGCCGGTCGTAGTTCGGAGATGCGAACAATAATGGCGTGAGATATAAAGACGGCGGGGTCTAAATAATCCCAAGATAAAAATGGTAATAGCCGGAGCTCACGCGATATAGAGATAGACAAGCCTCTGTCAATCGCAATAACAAGTGCTAGATCTTACGCAATATAGAGGCAGACGGGCCTCTGTCAATCGCAATAGATCTAGAACACACAGATATAGAGGTAGACGGGCCTCTGCAAGTCATGATGGTCCTAAGTAAGTGTTCGGGGCGCACGTAATATAGAAATAGATGTGTTTCTGTTAATTGTAGCGAAGGTTTTAAAGAGATAGAAATTTTTAGGGGCTTTCTGGACCCAAAGGTAATGTGTTGATGGAAATATTTGGAGGCTTTCCTAGCCAAAGATGATCAATTTATGTTTCAAAGACAATAGACTCTCAAAGAGTCATAATGGTAAAAGACTCTCAAATATATTCTCGCAAAAAGGGATAAACTTTCAGGGAGTCATGAAGGCGGGTGAACTTACCATAAGTCGCAAAGATGATATATTGTTATGAAGTCGCAAAAGGGATGAACTCTCCGGGAGTCACGAAGGTGATGAACTCTCGGGGAGTTACAGAGGTGATGAGCTCTTAGGGCGCAAAGGTAAAGGACTCTTGGGGAGTCGAAAAGGTGATAGACTCTAGGGGAGTCACAAAGTGATGGACTCTCGGGGAGTCGCAAAGGTGATGGACTCTCGGGGAGTCGTAAAAGCGATGGGCTCTCGGGGAGTCGCAAAAGGGATAAACTTTAGGGGAGTCTCAAAGGCGAAGGACTCTCGGGGAGTTGTGAAAGCGATGGACTCTCGGGGATCTGCAAAAGCGATGGACTCTCGAGGAGTTGCGAAAGCGATGGACTCTCGGGGAGTCGCTAATACGGGAAGCATAGTGTTTGGGTTCCACATATCCTAAATTAGGAAGGAATGCATAATATGAGGTTACGAGCCATTGAGACCAAGGCATTAGGTAAGGGACAATTTGCTTGGTTGCCTAGGGGTAGGACCAAAGGCTATTTAAGGAAACAAGGGATAATAAAGATGGTAATCTCCTAGTAAGGCATGCCAATGACATTATGGTTTCTCATGCCAATGATGTTATGGTTTCTCAGGCTTGGGGTTAATGATTGGTAATTTCCTAGATTTTAAAACTAGGGTTTAGAAATATCCTAGGCTTCGAGGCTAGGGTTTAGAGTTGTGGTAGGTTTAGAGGTTGTAAAGACATTTTAGCTTCAGACATAAGGCTAGCAGTTGGAAATGTTATGACTTCCTAGGCTTGAGACTAGGGACTGATTCTGAAAGGTTTACTAAGCTTGATGTTAGGATTCACCATTTTCTGGGACTGGTGACTACGGCTTGGAAATGAACGTTGTAACCTAGGCTTTAGGCTAGGGTTTAAGACTAGGTATTGTAGGCTTCCTATATTTTGAGACTAAGGTGAAGGAATTTCCTAGGTCTAGTACTAGGGTTTGAAGGGAATGTTGAATCCTAGGCTCGATGTTAGAGTTTAGAGAGGATGATGCAATCTTCCTAGGCTTGAGGCTAGGGTTTATAGAGAATGCGACTTACTAGGCTCACGGCTAGGGTTTAGAGTGAATGCGGCTTCTTAGGCTTGAGGCTAGGGTTTGGAGAGAATACGACTTCCTAGGCTTGAGGCTAGGGTTTAGAGCGAACGCGACTACCTAGGCTTGAGGCTAGAGTTTGGAGCGAACATGACTACCTAGGCTTAAGGCTAGGGTTTGGAGTGAAAATGACTACCTAGGCTTGAGGCTAGGGTTTGGAGTAAAAATGACTACCTAAGCTTGAGGCTAGGGTTTGGAGAGAATGCGGCTTCCTAGACTTGAGGCTAGGGTTTGGAGCGAATGCGACTTCCTAGGCTTGAGGCTAGGGTTTGACGAGGATACGACATCCTAGGCTTGAGGCTAGGGTTCGGAGAGGATGCAAATTCCTAGGCTTAAGGCTAGGGTTTGACGAGGATGCGACTTCCTAGGCTTGAGGCTAGTGTTTGGAGAGGATGCGACTTCCTAGGCTTGAGGCTAGGGTTTGACGAGGATGCGACTTCCTAGGCTTGAGGCTAGGGTTTGGAGTAAATATGACTACCTAGGCTTGAGGCTAGGGTTTGACGAGGATACGATTTCCTAGGCTTGAGGCTAGGGTTTGACGAGGATACGACTTCCTAGGCTTGAGGCTAGGGTTTGGAGAGAACGCGACTACCTAGGCTTGAGGCTAGGATTTGGAGTGAAAATGACTACCTAGGCTTGAGGCTAGGGTTTGGAGTGAAAATGACTACCTAAGCTTGAGGCTAGGGTTTGGGGCTAACGTAACTTCCTAGGCTTGAGGCTAGGGTTTGGATATGACGGGAGGCATAGATGGCATCGTTTTGATTGGACCGAGCAGGCTTGGGAACTAAAGAGTTCTAAGGGTCGAGGTCTAAGGTTATATACCTAGAGGATAGACAGTCTTATGATCTAAGGAGTTTAGGAGTTGAGACCTAATGTGGTAAGAGAACCATGGTTTGGGGATGGTAAGAACGAGTATGTGTTGGTACGTTTGAGATCTAAGAGATTGGGTAGGCTCGGGACCGGTAGGTTTGGGACCTAATGGGTCACTCCAAGGATTTGGTTTTGGTAGACTGGTTTAAGGATAGAGACGATTTGAGGTTTGAGGTTTCACGCTACGAACTTGTAGAGGGTCGAGCTAAGGGGTTATGGTGTAACCTAGGTAAGACTGACTGGGTAGGCTCGGGACCTAAGGTTTTGAATCAGGTGAGTTTGGGACCTAGAGAGTTGAGGGTTTAGGCCTAGAGGTGTCCTAAAGTGTAGGAGATAAGGTGAAGGACTGAGTCAGTCCAAAAATCACAGAGACGGGTCTGAGATGGACCGAGGATATTTTCACAATTTTGTGGAGACCGAGAGTGCGGGTTTATAAACAAAGTGTCGGGGAAGAGAAAACATTTGAAAGTGTTATGATTTTATAAAAATGCCATATAATTAATTATGATTCTAACAATTCAAAGAGCTCGTCATGTGCCGAGCTTGATGATGAGGGATACCCTTCAGTATATCCTTGTTGAAGCTCCGGTATTCTCCGAGAAACCACATAGTCGACCCATCCTGTTGGGGATTCTCTAGTTTGGTGAGCGGGTATCCTCCCTCCTTTAAGAAATTCTACGTCAAGATTGATGATGAGGGATGACCTTCTTCTAAGTATGTGATTGTTGAAGCTCTGGTATTCTCCGAGAAACCATATAGTCGACCCATCCTATTGGGGATTCTCTAGTTTGGTGAGCGGGTATCCTCCCTCCTTTGAGAAATTCTACGTCGAGATTGATGATGAGGGATGCCCTTCTTCTAAGTATGTGCTTGTTGAAGCCCCGGTATTCTTTGAGAAACCACGTAGTCAGTCCTTCTTTGTTAGGGAAACCCCAGTTTGACGAAGGTGTAGATCGGGGTATCCTACCTCCTTTAAGACGCACCCTTTTTTTTCCTAGACCGCCCTTGCGGGTTTTCAATCTAACGGGCATCTCTTTTGCGTCATTTTTTTTTTTTTTGAAATCATTCAGTCGACTCAAAAAAAAGGAAAAAGAATTGCTTGAAACCATGCAGGGGAGAGTAAGAGAGACAGAGAGAGGGAGAGCTTGACTCTTTGGATAATTTATGAGAGGTGTATGTACCAACGGGAGGAAGCCCCTGCTTGACATAACATAAGTGTTTGGCTCTTCCTAGATTGTAGAACAGAAGACTTTTCGAGATATTTGAAAATTGTTTTATTCAAGATTCTCATTTTATTGCTCGAGAATGGACGTCGTTGATTGATTAATGAGTTTTGGTTAATGGGTACACAAGTAGCCTCAAAATAATAAATGTTTTGATCAATTGTGAGTGAAGAAACCAGAAGTAGAAATATATGGGAGAGAGAGAAGAGAAAGAAAATGGCTCGAGGTAGGTTGTATATATTTTGGACCGAACCCGAAGGCTGCCTACGTTCTCCTCAAGGTGAGAAGCTCAGATCCGCGTAGTTTGGGGGAGGCTCGAATGATGATGAAGTTGGGTTTGAGTTTAGGGGTATGAGGTTCATTTGTCGCGATAGGTTGCTCCGTTGTAGCTTGTTGCTTTGGATTGCTTCATTGTAGCTCGTTGCGGTGGACTGCTCCATTGTAGTTGTTGCAGTGGATTGCTCCATTGTAGTTGTCATGGACTGCTGCTACCGTGTTAAACTTCTTTGCAGGGAAAGAAAGAAAAATAGAACATTTGATTTGAAAAGAAAATAGGACTTCTACTTTTCCATGGTGATAGCCCCTTCTATTTTTCTTTTTTTTATTTTATTTTATCTCTTTGTGCACACCCTTTTTTTGCCTACGCCGCCCTTTCGGGTTTTCAACCTAGCGGGCTTCTTTTTTGTGCAATGCTCTAATTTTTGCCTAGGTCGCCCTTTTGGGTTTCAACCTAGCGAGCCCCTTTTTTTTTAACATTTGAACATGAAACATTGGGCAAGACGAGCCCCTAGTTTGCTTTCACTTTTGCCGATTGGGAGGTAGCCTCCTTATAGTTCAAGCGGCCTTTTGCTGGTGGTGGGCATCGTAGCCCCTTGATTCTTACCGGCAGAGCTCCATCGGATTGTCACGTGAACCTATTAATGGCATGAACAACTTCATGCATTTCTTTGATATTTGCGATGGAATACGGACAGCCCCAGTGTATCGGCATGTAGTACTCATGCAGGGAACAAACAACCTCTTGAATTGTGGCAGCATGGATTCCTATTTGATGATGAGCAACCGTAGTCCACGTCTTCGTCATGACCGTATGGAAAAAGGGGTCCAATGGTGAGATGGGGGGTGTATGTGTAGACACCCTGCCTTGGACCGCTCACCCCGATTGCACGGTTGATCTTGTGTTTCTCCCTCTTTTAAGTGTTTTTTGTCAGTTCCTGTTACTTCCGTTAAGTTCCTGGCTAACCCCGTTAAGTCCAGGGACTAAACTGAATAATAGGGCTGACTTTCAAGGCATTTCCCAAGAAGTTCTCTAAGATGTATTTGAAGGTCCTTGAAGCATAGGTAAAAGTTCATCTTCCTCCTTCTTTACTTCATCTCTTCTCTCTTTTACTTTAATCAAACGTGCAATCATCTCAAATCATTTTGGGACATGACACCAACGACTACTTCACTTCATTGAAGCTAGTCAAGGAGTCATCTCCCTACATTCCAAAACCCCTTTTATCATCATCGAAGAATAGGAAGAACATTTTGATTATGTAGATTTTTAATAAGCAAGACCGACATTAGTCGGGCGAGATGGGTGTTTAAGTACTTCCCATCTCGTAACCTAACCCCCGAACCTCATAACAAGAATCTCTGTTTTCGTATCAAACTTAGGCTAAATATTAGGTTTTTCTTATGTTCCTCTAAAACATAGGTGGCGACTCTACAATTAAAACACGAATAGACATCCTAGGAACAACAACACGCGCTCTAGCCAGGCCGTGCTCCTCCCGGGGTATCTACAGTGGCGACTCCGCTGGGGAATGTTTGAGGGTTAAACTTGCATTTTATTCAAAATCTACATCTTTTCTGGGCATTCTGGTCTCTGATGGGGGAGGCGTGCGCCTCTGGCCTTCTTGGCCTAAGGCGCACGCATCCCACATCAAGGACCAGAATCGCCCGCCTCCCATATGTCCTTCCTTGTTTTCTCTTCTTTTTTTTCTACACTAATCATTTCTGCAGGGGTTACAATACATTCAGGACCAGGGCAATCCCCTGAGTCTAAAGTCTGACATTCTGACAGGTTTGCCAAGAAGCGGGCGCCTCCCACAGACGTTGCGCCATGCGCGCTTCCCACAACACCGGCCAGAGGCGCGCGCTTCTGGGTAGGTTTATAGGACAAGAACAGGTTTCAGAACAAAGCAGATTTGATGGGGTGTGGGCACAGTTGCCTGCATCAGGCCTAATCTGGCCTTTTGGACTGTTTTACTTTCGTGTTTTATTTTATCGGTCACACGGGTGATTCGAAAGTTGTAATTATGTGCTTATTTGCTTTTATTTCATAAAAAAAAGAGTAAAAACGTTTTGTCACATGTTAGACCTCACACTACGTGCACGAATTCCTAAAAATTGCTCACTATCGAGTCGCACAAGTTCATAACCCCAAACCCGTCGAGGCCCGTCATAGGAAGTTTCAAGCTCCACCAGAACTTGACTCTTTCGAAGCGGTAAACCTCATACCGTGGCGTAGTTCATGACTACATGCCGGGGGTGACCTTAAGCCTCTCATTTAGCCGAGCACAAGCCAACACAATTCTAGTTAGGGTCTAACACTCTATGACTAAAGTCGGTTTTCATATGCCGAGATTTCCCTAAACTAATATCTTCAAAACATACATGCCAAGTGGTTATCATGGATGAAATAAAAATCCGTCCCCAAGTGGTTATTATGGACGAAATAAAAATACGTCCCCGCATGTATGCTTTAGTACATTAATTTAGTGTAATCCCGACATATGTAGGATTCACAAGCGTGATGGAATCCGATGAGTATATGGGACCGCGAGATGGTCTATATACTAGTGTGACGATTCCATTATTTTCATAGAAACTCAAAAGGGACCCCGTCCCTCCGACTTATAAAAAAAAATAGTCTTTTCTTATGTGGTTTTGAGTCGTGTGCCCACTGTGTGTTCTAAGCCTCTTCAGGGACCGAAAGTGTACTCAAGACTGACAAGGGCCTCTTCTGCAATATAGGTTCAATTGGTACTTACCGTGTCTACCGGGATTCAGTGAATCGGTTAGTCCGTGAAGAGATCACTCCAACAGCTTCGACAACATCAATGGCCGGCGGCTCCAGCACCGACAACACCATGTCTCTTGAGCAACTCTCCACCATTCTCCAACTTCTCCAAGAACAAGTCTCCACTCTTAATAAGGAGGCTCAAAGAAAATATGACATTTGGCAATCCCACAACCAAAGGGAGGCCCACGAGGCTGAAATGGAGCTAATAAAAGAAAAGCTCACCAAGCTCGCCAAGGGCAAAGGCTAAGAGAATTATGAGGAGTCCGAGTGGACAAAGGGTCTATTTCAAAGCCCTTATGTTAGTGCCCGTACCAAGAAAATGGGGGAACCAAGCACCGAGAACAATGAGCCCAAGATTGTTGATTCAAGCCTCTATCAGTCATCCATTCTCATGAACACAATGGCTTCCCTCCCCGACAAGTTCAAGATGCCCGACATTAGCAAGTTCAAGGGCAACTCTTGTCCCATGGCACACATCGAGACTTACATTTGGGCTATGGTACCGAAGAAGGTCTCACCCAAGGTTATGGAACAATGCTTCCCCTTACTCTTGAGGGGGCGGAAAAGGATTGGTATGCTACTCTCCCGCTCACAGTCCGTCTCAATTGGGACGCCGCCATGCTTGCCTTCAAGAGTCAATAACAAGGCAACACCACCCACCGGCCTGTTGGGTTTTGAGCAAACATGCGCAGCGGAATAAACCCAAAAGCCTAGATCCGATCACGATAATTAAATTAATATGGATATGAATTTAGAACACTAACCGTGACGGAGCTTTAAAATTCTGAGATCTTCAATCTTTGTTCTTCGCGCTTCTTCGAATCACGAACGTAGGAACGACCGCAAAACTTGGATCACGAACTTTGAAGGAGTTGATGCCAACGCCCTTTATGTTTATCTACACGCGAACGAATTTCAAGAACGATTCTTGAACCGGATTGCTAGACCCAATAGAAACTATTTCTATTATGAAGGCTATATGAAAAATCAATGTTCTTGTTCTTGAGGAAGAAGAAGAACTTATTTTTCTCTCTCTTGGAGGCTCTCTAATTGATATGGAATCAATCTCTACTGATTAGGTCGTTGTTAGGAGTTTATATACTTATTAGTCCTAAACCTTTTAGGAGAAATAGGTTAAAACACGTCACAACACGAAATCAGTTATTGGGCCCGAACAGGGCCTGCTCGGCCGAGTCCTTTGAGGTGCTCGGCCGAGCACCTTGCTCCAAAACAATCTGACCTTCTGATGGACACGCTCGGCCGAGTCTTATGAAGTACTCGGCCGAGCACCACCAGAATCCTGATTTTAGCCTTTTAAATAATTCGTTCTCTTGTGTGTGACCCCATAGGATTATATTAAGTTGGCAATGAGCCCAAACACATTTGTGCTCATAAATCATGAGCGGACTCTAGCAAGCCATCATGACTACCCAATTAATATAACTTGTATAAGTTCGTGAATCCTTTATAGAACATATTACAATCTCTTTGTTTCACGATGTCTATTGAACGTAAGCCATGGTCAATGGTCAACTTACAATGTTCAATGCTTTCTCGATCCAGAATGTATTGATAGTACAAATCTTATTTGAGCACGGCCATGCATTTCATCAACACCATTCTTCGAGTGGCCAAAGCTTGACACCTCTCTCTACCGAGGAACAAATCCCTTCTTGATTTATTACCTTTCCCTACATGAATCCGATTACGCCAATCACATTCTTTATAGCTACCCGATTAGGGGTAACGTTTGAATATGTCAAACGTAATGTTCATCAAGTGGAAGACTGTGATAATCTAAGGTCTAAACATTCCAGTAATATAACTATATGAGACTTAATTATGACATTGTGACCATGACATAAATCTCATATGGGTCAGTCCAGTATTTGGTCTCCAACAAATACCCATAAGTTTAATTGTATCCCATACACCATAATCATCATATGATTATCTATTAAACTTATACTAACAATTAATCATAATTATCAGGGACGGCGATTATTATAATAAACATGCAAAGGATATAATAATCAAACATTCAATATCTTTAATATAAATAACATTAATCGTTTTACAAAACGTGCCTAGAGCATACAACACCAACAATCTCCCACTTGCACTAGGCCTAATTAATGTATCGAATACCCATAGACCTAACATGACCATCATGCTTTGCTTGTGGAAGACCCTTTGTCAATGGGTCGGCAATGTTATCATCAGTCGGTACTCTACATATATTCACGTCACCTCTGTTAATGATTTCTCGAATGACATGGTAACGCCTAAGTATGTGTTTGGACTTCTGATGGTTTCTCGGTTCCCTTGCTTGGGAAATAGCACCATTATTATCACAATAAAGGTCTATTGGATTAGCAATGCTAGGAACCACCTCTAGTTCAGTAATGAACTTTTTGATCCAAACAGCCTCTTTAGCAGCATCTGATGCAGCAATATACTCAGCTTCAGTTGTAGAGTCTGCGACAGTACTTTGCTTAAAACTTTTCCAGCTAACAGCACCTCCATTAAGCACAAATACAAATCCAGATTGCGATCTAAAATCATCCTTATCGGTTTGGAAGCTTGCATCTGTGTAACCACTTACTACAAGATCACCTTCCACACCTCCATACACCAAGAACGAATCTTTAGTCCTTCGTAAGTACTTAAGAATCGTCTTGACTGCAATCCAATGATTTTCACCAGGATTTGATTGGTATCTACTCGTCATGCTCAAAGCATACGAGACATCAGGTCTAGTACATATCATGGCATACATGATTGATCCAATTACAGAAGCATATGGAATCCCAATCATTCTCTCACGCTCATCAGTTGTCTTAGGACACTGATTCTTGCTTAGAGATATGCCATGACCTACTGGCAAATTTTCTCTCTTAGAGTTTTCCATGCGGATTCTCTTAAGAACTTTGTCAATATATGTATCTTGACTTAAACCAATCAATTTCTTGGATCTATCACGATAGATCCTAATGCCAAGGATATAAGCGGCTTCTCCCATATCTTTCATAGAAAAACACTTTCCTAACCAAGTCTTTACAGACTGTAGTGCAGGAATGTCGTTTCCCATGATTAATATGTCATCAACATATAGTACTAGAAATAATACTACGCTCCCACTAATCTTCTTGTAAACACAAGGTTCATCTTCGTTTTTGATGAAGCCAAACTCTTTGACCGATTCATCAAATCAAAGATTCCAACTCCTAGAGGCTTGCTTCAATTCATAAATGGATCGCTGCAATTTGCATACTTTGTTAGAATTTTCTGGAATTACAAAACCTTCAGGTTGTGTCATATAAACATCCTCAATTAAGTTCCCGTTAAGGAACGCTGTTTTGACATCCATTTGCCATATCTCATAGTCAAAATATGCGGCTATGGCAAGTAAAATTCTTATAGACTTGATCATTGCTACGGGCGAAAAGGTTTCATCATAGTCGATTCCATGAATCTGCCTATAGCCTTTCGCTACAAGTCTAGCTTTATAAGTTTGCACCTTTCCATCCATGTCAGTTTTCATTTTGAAAACCCACTTGCATCCTATGGTTTTTACACCTTCAGGCGCATTAATCAAGTTCCAAACTTGATTATCATACATGGATTTAATTTCAGATTCCATGGCTCCAAGCCATTTTTCTGAATCAGGAGCGGACATCGCTTCTTGGTAGGAAGTAGGTTCGTCATCAACTATGACTTCTACTTCATTGCTATCCGTCATGAGAAATCCATATCTCTCAGGTTCGGATCGTACTCTACCAGTTCTGCGAGGAACTTGAGTATTCTGAACAGGTTCCACAACTCCTTGTGAAGCTTGCTCAGATCCAACATTTTGTTCCATGTAATTTTCTGGTTCTCGAACCTCTTTGAGATTAATTTTACTCCCACTAATTCCTTTGGAGAGAAACTCTTTCTCTCGAAAGGTACCATCTCGAGCAACAAACACTTTGTTGTCCGTACGGTTGTAAAAATAATATCCCTTAGTTTCCTTAGGGTAACCCACAAAATTACATTTATCAGATTTTGGTGCAAGTTTGTCAGAGATCATTCTCTTAACATAGGCCTCACAACCCCAAATCTTTATGAAAGACAAACTAGGTTTTCTTCCAGTCCACATCTCATATGGAGTCTTTGGAACAGATTTAGTTGGAACTCTATTTAGTGTAAGAGCAGCAGTTTCTAGTGCATGTCCCCAAAAGGATAAAGGAAGATCAACTTGACTCATCAGCGGACCATATCCAATAAGGTCCTATTTCTCCGCTCAGACACACCATTCCATTGTGGTGTTCCAGGTGGAGTTAATTGTGAAACAATTCCACAATCTTTAAGATGATTGTCAAATTCTTGGCTTAAATATTCTCCACCACGATCAGATCGTAGTGCTTTAATAGTTTTGCCAAGTTGATTTTGTACTTCATTTTGAAATATTCTAAATATCTCAAAAGATTCACTTTTATGCTTCATTAAGTAGACATAACCATATCTACTAAAATCATCAGTAAAAGTTATGAAGTATTGATATCCTCCCCTAGCACTGCTGCTCATTGGTCCACAAACATCAGTATGTATGAGTCCCAATAAGTCACTAGCTTTTTCACTACTCTTAGTAAAAGGTGTCTTAGTCATCTTTCCAAGTAACAAGACTCACAAGTTTCATATGATTCTAAATCATGTGAATCTAAAAGTCCGTCCCCATGGATTTTGAGATACGCTTCTCATTAATATGACCAAGACGGCAATGCCACAAATAAGTATGATTTACATCATTAGGTTTGGATTTCTTATTTACATTATAGATATTATCATTATTTTCACTTTCAACATCAAGAACATAAAGGCCATTAAATGAACTTGCAGTACAATAAAGCATATCATTTAAATCAATAGAAAACTTCTTATTCTTAATAAGAAAACTATAACCATCATTATCCAAACAAGAAACTGAAATAATATTCCTACTCAAATCTGGAACGTAATAACAATTGTTCAAAACAAGAATTAATCCGCTAGGTAAAATGACATCATATGTTCCTACGGCTAATGCAGCAACTCTTGCTCCATTTCCCACCCGTAGGTCCACTTCGCCATCTTTGAGTAGCCTTCTATTCCTTAGTCCCTGCACATTTAAACAAATGTGAGATCCACATCTGGTATCTAATACCCAGGAGCTAGAAGTAGAAAGAAAAATATCTATAACATAGATACCTGAAGTAGACGCAGTCCCACTACTCTTCTTCTTCTTTAAATCTTCCTTGTAAACCTTGCAATTGCGTTTCCAGTGTCCAATCTCATTGCAATGGAAACAGATTGCATCCTTTTGGGAAGCAGGTTTAGCCACAATAGCATTGGCAACATTTGCCTTGCCAATCTTAGGTTTGACAACTTTTGCCTTACCCTTTCCTTTGCCTTTTTGGCCCTTTCCTTCCTTTGACACCATGAGCACAGGAGCGGTCTCTTTACCAATTTTCTTTTCTGCCTGCTTAAGCATCCCATGCAATTCAGACAGAGTCTTATCCATCCCATGCATATTAAAGTTCATGACGAACTGGTTATAGCTTTTGGGCAATGAATTAAGAATAAAATCGGTAGCCAACTCATCATCAATTGGATGACCAAGCCTCTCTAGTTTCTCAAAGTAAGCCTTCATCTTTAAAACATGAGGGCTCACAGACTGCCCTTCGCTCATCTTGCATGAGACAAGTGCAGCTATAGTGTCGAACCTCTCTTGCCTTGCTTGTTCTTGAAAGATATCTTTCAACGAAGCAGCAAGGTCAAATGCCTCCAAGTGCTCAAGAGTCTTCTGAAGCTCTGAACACATGGCCGCAAGCATAAGACAACCCACCTCACGAGAATCACTTACATGTTTCTTGTAGGCGTTTCTCTCATCCTTGGGTGCATTAGAAGCAAGTTCTTCTTCAGGAACGGGCTCTTCAAGAATATAGAGCTTGTCCTCATGCTTTAGAACAATTCTAAGGCTACGGATCCAATCCGTGTAGTTAGCTCCATTTTCTTGAAGTTTCTCCTTCTCAAGGATAGATCGCAGTGATAAGTTTGTATTTTGAGCCATTATCTACAATTATGCAAAAATATAATTAAATATAAGTACCAACTTTATTAAAGATATTAAATATTAGTATTTCACAAATACTCTCACTAAATTATATAACCTTCAAATACATCCAATGCATCATATAATTTAAATGGGCTAAGATCCAGCTTTAATTCAATTTCAAGTCCGCTTTGGCGATACTGCTCAAAATTAAATTAATTAGGTAGACAACTCTTTGTCAATCATATCAAATATGACTCTTAGATCCTTTATGAGATCATATGTCTAACATGTTTTAATCTCATCTGTGCCTTAGGCCCAAAACTTTGTCTTTTGATAGCCTAATTAAGTCAAACCATTTTAAACGCATAGGAATCACTCTTTCCTCATCTTGCTCATAAATGAATAGAATTAATGCACCTCGCTTTGGCAGAGCCCACATAAAACTATCCACGTACTCGCAAGTGTTTTAATCATGGATTGGCACAAAACTTAAGTTTTATGAAGGTTCACCACATATAGCATATAACACATTTATGATCACATAATGATTATCTGGACACAGAATGTTTGAGTCTTTAATGAATACTCAAAAATATTCAACTCTCTTCAATGCTCTATTTTCACCAACCTTCTTCAATGCTCTAAGTCCACTATTTATAAGAGGAGTGAATGTCTTGAGTCTTGTAGAAGAAGGCTTGCAATTTGAATATCCATCTGGGTAGTTGAGGAGCATTAAATGCGGTATCTTTAGCATTAATGGTGAAGATATGGAGTACACGCATGCTTGCAAAAGTCTGATGGGTAAAGACCCCTTTGTCTCAACCGGTTACCTGCAAAAAGCAAGTAGGGACAAAGTATAGCTAAAACTAGCTATGTGTCAGACGGCGCAGTAATCTTGACAGAGCTGTAACGACCCAAAAACCCGCCCCTATTTTCTTAGAAATAAATATTTAATTATTTATTATTTCTTATTTATTTATTTAAATTATTTATTTATTTAAATAATTATGGGTGCATTTTGTGTTTCTTAATAATTTATGCCTAGCATTTTATTTGGGCCATTTGTGCTAGTGTAGAAGTGTTGAGTCTTATATGTTAGTGGGGAATATAAGATGATTGAGTTAGTGTGTAGGGGAGGGGGTCTATGTGTAAATTCCTTAAATCCTCCTACTTACTCCCTCTTTTCCCCTCTCCTCCCTCATTTCTCCCTCATTTCTCCCTCACTTCTCTCTCTCTCCAGCACACACACACACACACACTCAATCTCTCTCTCTCCTCCATGGTTAAAAAGGGTAAGAAACTCTCTCCTTCTCTCTTCTTTTTCTTCCTCTTCCTCTCATTATTTCTAATTTCTTAAAACATGAAACATGTTTAGATCGTCGATAGGATCGTAGGAAGCCAAGAAATTTCGAGTTTCGTCACCTTTGAGAAAATCCGGGTAAGTTACTTTTCCCCCATTTATGTTAAAATTTGCTCATCTCTAACACTATTGATGTTCTTGTTGATATCTATGTCATTTTGGTTGAGTTTAGAAATTATTTAGAATTTATTTGGATTTTTGGTTAAAAGTTGTGATAACATGAATGTTTAGATTAAATCTTGATTTGGGTGGTTAAATGTTGTTATTTAGGTCTCCTAGAGGTTTATATGTTGTCTTAGTACATTGTTAAGAGTATTGGAAGTGTTGATTTTGGGTGTTTATGAACTAGCAAGATTTTGGGTTTGATTTTGGTAAGAATGTGTTAAAACCCAGCTGATTTCTGCCCAGCCCGACGACCGGGCGCCCGCCCGCCCCCTGCCAAGCGCCCGCCCACTTCCCCCTTTTCTGACCCTTAGCTTCTGTTATAATGGGCGCCCGCCCGCCCCTATTCAGGCGCCCGCCCGCCCTGTTTTTCTGGAAATCACATTGTGTTTGTTTAAAACTAGGTTGTATTTTAGTTTGGGTTTTAGAGACGCATGAATTGAGTTTTCTTGTCTTTAAATGTTAGGATATAAGTATATATAGGTACTCCTAATATTTAGAACGAAAAGAGTGAAATTCGGAGCTAAAACAGGGATTTTTCTCTTTGTCCGGCCGAACACTTTTTATAAATTGTCCGTTTTACGTTCAATCTTCCGGAGGCCATAACTTCTTCGTCCGGACTCCGTTTTGGACGTGTAAACTATCGTTGGAAAGATATTTTCGAGTACTACGCAATAGTTCTATTGGACGCATGGTTCCAGACCATAATGATTGTCTTATTGTTGAGGTTTAAGATCAAGGTGTAGTCTCGGTCTAGGTTCCATAGTACTATTCTAGTTGACTTAGTTGGGCACCGTGGAACACTTTAGTAATTAAAATTGGTTCCTTTTTGAACAATGGTGTTATGTAATTTGATCAAGTATTGTTTGGGAATGTTTGGGCATCTTATGATGTGTTCGTGATTGTTCCAATCGAATTGATTTTCGAGTAAGACTTGGTCTAGGTTTTAGGCGATGTCCTATAGTACCTAGAGGGTTGTTATTGAACACCAAGGTGTAGGGTTTAGTCCTGTCGTGATCATGTTCTAATAAGTGTAACCTTTTTGGATTCGTTTGGGGTGTTTAGGATTGGTTCGTTAAGGACGGAGGTAAAGCGTGAATTGGCAATTGGGTACTTACGGTTTGGTTAACCTTAAGGTGTATTCATTCTGATTTCCTACTTTGGAATTCCAGGTGTGATGAGATGGTTGAGTTCATAGTCCTAGTACATCTTTATGAGTAAAACGTTTAGGATAATTTTGGGTTATAGTCGTTGTACTATTTGTGAGCGACCGTTTGGGTTGTGTTCCTTATGAATAACTTGTGGGTATCATCTTTGGAATGTATCTAGTATGGTTCCTCTTTATGGAATTATCGTATTCTAATAGTCTTTGTTGTTGAGCTCCTTATGAGCAATTCCGTTTATCGTTGTTGTGCTCTTTATGAGAAATTCCGTTTATTGTTGTTGTGCTCTTCATGAGAAACCCTTGTTATTGTTGTTGTTAAACTCTTCATGAGTAACCGTTGCATCTTTATGGTGATTATTTGGCATGGTTCCCTACTTTGGAACCCTAAACTGTTTAATTAAGCTAGTATTTATTACTTAGCATTTATTTGGAAGCCCAGCTGGCATATTTGTTGCATCGGGCGATGGGAGAGATTATAATGGCAAAGCTAAGTCCATTATAATGTTGACCATTGTTTTGCCCCCTTCTTTACCCCTTTTCCAGATTGGCCTTGAAAAAGATAAGTTAGCTTCCTTTGGGAATGTATCTAGCTACCGAGCATGACTTTGTGTCATGGTTCTTGTCCTTTGTGACACTCTCATTGTTATTGGTTCCGGTACCGGGTTTCTCTTCAGCTTTTATGCTACTATGAAGATGGCTTGATGGGTTGATTGATTGATTGGTCGGTTCTGACCGGGGTTCTCATCAGTTGTTATACTGCTATTGTTGATTGGTTGATCGGTTGAAGCTGCGCAGCGATTGTTCTATCAGTTTGGTGAAACCTTGGCTAACTATCCTTTGTTACGTGTTTATTTCAGTCTTATGTGCTGCATGATGATTTAGTCGTTATTTCCAACTGGTATGGGACAGTTGGCGATAGGGAGCTTTCTCATTTGTTGTTATGTGATTTACTTGTTCAGTTATATCGTTGATTTGCATGATATTATGCCATGTAGATGCATTTAGTAACTTACTGAGATTTTATCTCACCCCGTTTCTTGTTTCAAATTGTTTTTCCTTAACCCCCCCCCCAGGAAAGCAAGTGGTAGCGTTGTGAGGTCCGTTGTAGCGGGAATCTTTTGAGCAGGTTGACCGCATTTGGGGATAGTTGCTCTTCGGAGCCTTTATGTATTTTATTTTGGGTTCGTAGTCGTTCAGTGTTTTGTATATACGGTTGTACTTTGGGTATTTTTGATAATAGTTGTTCTTGCTTCCGCATTTGTTTCTAGTCTCCGAGTTATAATCTCGTTGAGGTGCTGTTTGATAGTATTGGTTTATAGTTGAATTCACGCGCCCGGTTTGGTATATTACATTTTGGAGATGTACATTTTGTAAAGTTTTTTTTTTTACGGATTTTTGAGATTTCCGGGGCGTGACAGTTGGTATCAGAGCAATGGTTTTAGATATTGAAAGAGAATAAGAACTCTGATATTGGATAGGTTTCAATACTTGGGTGTTATAACTTTGAGCGGTTTAGAAACTAAGTTTTCTTGGAAGATAAGGTTAAGATAGAAGTTGGTGGAGTTATGAGTTGTGATGTTGGCGTCGAGTGTTCTTCTCTTCTGGTATATCAAGTATAAGATTGATATTAATAGTGTTGGTCCCCTCGGGGTGAGTTGGTTTGGGAATCGAGAGTGTAAATCTGATGGCTCGGGCATATCTATTTCGTAAAGTGGACAACGTTTTGTGCTATGTTCCACTGATTGTTATCATTCATGGATTTATGTTGAGGTGTATTCTCGAATACGGAACTACGTGATTGTTACTAGTATATATGGGATGATTTGGTTATGTCACCTATGCGAGATATTGATGAGTTAAGTGGTATGGTTTAGCTTTCCGTGTGTTACGAATTTCTTGTGTGCCATCGATAGGTGGTGAATATTTCTATATTAGTATGTTTGACTTTGTTTAGGATCATACTAAGTATATATTATGTTCAGGTTCTATATTGAAAATTTTAAAATCTTTATTATAAGGTTGTGCTGGGAATTTAGCTTACTCTGTTGGCAATATTAACTTTGAAATCTTGGGTATAATTTATACTGGGTGCGATATGTCGCTTGACCGATAGGGAACTTGGGTTATATGATGAGTTGATATGGGCTATAATACTGATAGGTAAATCGGTGAACATATAGTATCGGTTGGGTTAAAAGAGTTAAAGATTCAATTTGAGAATTTCTCAATAAGAGATTTTTCTTTACTTTTGGTACATCTTCGTGAGTGCATCAGAATTCTTTAGTATGAGGAAATACTTAATTTATTATGAGTCATAATAAGAAGTTGAGTTATGATACTTTTGGAATCATTTTAAGTACATGACTGGAGTTGAGTTAAAGCAAATGAGTTATGAGTATATGGTGGGAGTTATAATCATCAATGATGGTAAGCACGTTAAGTTTAAAGGTCTAGACATATTTTGAGAAAGTAAGAAATTCTCGAGCAATATTAAAGGCATTTTTCGGTTTTAGTTAAACAGTTGTCACTTGGTTCTGAATCTTTTCTTAGTGGCGTTCTCGTTTGGATTAAGGATTTGTAAAGGAAGTTGAGTATAGATACTTTGGCATATTAAAGGATACTATGATTCTGTATTGGGACGGAGCAGTTTATTGAATATTTCGGATTATTAGTGATCATTTGTAATATCTTTTAGAGTTGTAAGTTGTAATATATTGATATTTATGAAAATAAAGATTGTGAAAAGTTCGGATCGTTACAGTTGCTACTTTAATAGTAATCCTTAGAGATATAGTCACGCGGTGAACATTTGAAGGATGAGAAATTTCTTTAGCTTTTCATAGTTTAAGAAGTTGTGTAAGCTCGAAATTGTTTAATGTTTTGAATTTCTGGGAAGTAATATTAAGTATGCGATTTTCTAGTGGAAGTGTCTTTGCGGTATAATTAAGGTTGTGAATAAGACGAGTTTGTAGTATCTCGAGAATTGTGTTTAGGAGTAATCTGGATTCTGCGATTTTTGGGCGATAAAGTATTTGCATATATTTTGAGGATTAACGCTTGATAAGTGGAGCTATCTGTGACTTGGAATTGGTTGTGATTTTAGTTGGTTTTACCTTAGCGGGTTATATTATATTTTATTGTGGGACCAAGTTGAAACGTTATGATATCGGACTATCAAAAGTTGATGGATATATTTCCTTAGAAAACTAAGTATGAGGTAATGCTAGTAGCTGAGGAATTCAAAGGTTATGACTGTATTATGTTTTATCTTATAAGGAAAGTGAGTGTGGTATTGGAGTCTCATTTGATCGGATAGTTGATGACGGTAAAATTTTGAGTATATCATTGAGTCATTGGGTGACAATAATCGTTAGCCTATTCCTTCTCTTATTTGTTCGGGTAGTAGTATGATTACTTGGTATGATGTCTAGATCGTCAATGCGTACGGGTGAACCGGAAAAGTAAAGCTTATGGATGCTAATGATTTAAGGGTCGATGGTGAGCGTGATGCTAATTAGGATCAAACCAGCTGTGTCTCAGAATTGGTGAACAAGTGATAGTTTTGAGAATGTGAAATTCGGGATGAAAGAGGAAGTTAACTTTAGGATGTTGATATGAATATGCTTGAGATATGTATGTGTTCATTATGTGTGGGTTTATTTGAGTCATGGAATTGATGTCCGAAATCTTTAATAGGTACTTGATTTGGGGTTACAAGTGCTTTATGCGAGTTGATATTTTGTCGCCTCATTATGACCGCGTGTGGTGAAGTTTGATGAGTGAATTAGTGGGCGAATTCTTTTTAAGGAGGGTAGATTGTAACGACCCGAAAACCCGCCCCTATTTTCTTAGAAATAAATATTTAATTATTTATTATTTCTTATTTATTTATTTAAATTATTTATTTATTTAAATAATTATGGGTGCATTTTGTGTTTCTTAATAATTTATGCCTAGCATTTTATTTGGGCCATTTGTGCTAGTGTAGAAGTGTTGAGTCTTATATGTTAGTGGGGAATATAAGATGATTGAGTTAGTGTGTAGAGGAGGGGGTCTATGTGTAAATTCCTTAAATCCTCCTACTTACTCCCTCTTTTCCCCTCTCCTCCCTCATTTCTCCCTCATTTCTCCCTCACTTCTCTCTCTCTCCAGCACACACACACACACACACACTCAATCTCTCTCTCTCCTCCATGGTTAAAAAGGGTAAGAAACTCTCTCCTTCTCTCTTCTTTTTCTTCCTCTTCCTCTCATTATTTCTCATTTCTTAAAACATGAAACATGTTTAGATCGTCGATAGGATCGTAGGAAGCCAAGAAATTTCGAGTTTCGTCACCTTTGAGAAAATCCGGGTAAGTTACTTTTCCCCCATTTATGTTAAAATTTGCTCATCTCTAACACTATTGATGTTCTTGTTGATATCTATGTCATTTTGGTTGAGTTTAGAAATTATTTAGAATTTATTTGGATTTTTGGTTAAAAGTTGTGATAACATGAATGTTTAGATTAAATCTTGATTTGGGTGGTTAAATGTTGTTATTTAGGTCTCCTAGAGGTTTATATGTTGTCTTAGTACATTGTTAAGAGTATTGGAAGTGTTGATTTTGGGTGTTTATGAACAAGCAAGATTTTGGGTTTGATTTTGGTAAGAATGTGTTAAAACCCAGCTGATTTCTGCCCAGCCCGACGACCGGGCGCCCGCCCGCCCCCTGCCAAGCGCCCGCCCACTTCCCCCTTTTCTGACCCTTAGCTTCTGTTATAATGGGCGCCCGCCCGCCCCTATTCAGGCGCCCGCCCGCCCTGTTTTTCTGGAAATCACATTGTGTTTGTTTAAAACTAGGTTGTATTTTAGTTTGGGTTTTAGAGACGCATGAATTGAGTTTTCTTGTCTTTAAATGTTAGGATATAAGTATATATAGGTACTCCTAATATTTAGAACGAAAAGAGTGAAATTCGGAGCTAAAACAGGGATTTTTCTCTTTGTCCGGCCGAACACTTTTTATAAATTGTCCGTTTTACGTTCAATCTTCCGGAGGCCATAACTTCTTCGTCCGGACTCCGTTTTGGACGTGTAAACTATCGTTGGAAAGATATTTTCGAGTACTACGCAATGATTCTATTGGACGCATGGTTCCAGACCATAATTATTGTCTTATTGTTGAGGTTTAAGATCAAGGTGTAGTCTCGGTCTAGGTTCCATAGTACTATTCTAGTTGACTTAGTTGGGCACCGTGGAACACTTTAGTAATTAAAATTGGTTCCTTTGTGAACAATGGTGTTATGTAATTTGATCAAGTATTGTTTGGGAATGTTTGGGCATCTTATGATGTGTTCGTGATTGTTCCAATCGAATTGATTTTCGAGTAAGACTTGGTCTAGGTTTTAGGCGATGTCCTATAGTACCTAGAGGGTTGTTATTGAACACCAAGGTGTAGGGTTTAGTCCTGTCGTGATCATGTTCTAATAAGTGTAACCTTTTTGGATTCGTTTGGGGTGTTTAGGATTGGTTCGTTAAGGACGGAGGTAAAGCGTGAATTGGCAATTGGGTACTTACGGTTTGGTTAACCTTAAGGTGTATTCATTCTGATTTCCTGCTTTGGAATTCCAGGTGTGATGAGATGGTTGAGTTCATAGTCCTAGTACATCTTTATGAGTAAAACGTTTAGGATAATTTTGGGTTATAGTCGTTGTACTATTTGTGAGCGACCGTTTGGGTTGTGTTCCTTATGAATAACTTGTGGGTATCATCTTTGGAATGTATCTAGTATGGTTCCTCTTTATGGAATTATCGTATTCTAATAGTCTTTGTTGTTGAGCTCCTTATGAGCAATTCCGTTTATCGTTGTTGTGCTCTTTATGAGAAATTCCGTTTATTGTTGTTGTGCTCTTCATGAGAAACCCTTGTTATTGTTGTTGTTAAACTCTTCATGAGTAACCGTTGCATCTTTATGGTGATTATTTGGCATGGTTCCCTACTTTGGAACCCTAAACTGTTTAATTAAGCTAGTATTTATTACTTAGCATTTATTTGGAAGCCCAGCTGGCATATTTGTTGCATCGGGCGATGGGAGAGATTATAATGGCAAAGCCAAGTCCATTATAATGTTGACCATTGTTTTGCCCCCTTCTTTACCCCTTTTCCAGATTGGCCTTGGAAAAGATAAGTTATCTTCCTTTGGGAATGTATCTAGCTACCGAGCATGACTTTGTGTCATGGTTCTTGTCCTTTGTGACACTTTCATTGTTATTGGTTCCGGTACCTGGTTTCTCTTCAGCTTTTATGCTACTATGAAGATGGCTTGATGGGTTGATTGATTGATTGGTCGGTTCTGACCGGGGTTCTCATCAGTTGTTATACTGCTATTGTTGTTTGGTTGATCGGTTGAAGCTGCGCAGCGATTGTTCTATCAGTTTGGTGAAACCTTGGCTAAGTATCCTTTGTTACGTGTTTATTTCTGTCTTATGTGCTGCATGATGAGTTAGTCGTTATTTCCAACTGGTATGGGACAGTTGGCGATAGGGAGCTTTCTCATTTGTTGTTATGTGATTTACTTGTTCAGTTATATCGTTGATTTGCATGATATTATGCCATGTAGATGCATTTAGTAACTTACTGAGATTTTATCTCACCCCGTTTCTTGTTTCAAATTGTTTTTCCTAAACCCCCCCCCCAGAAAAGCAAGTGGTAGCGTTGTGAGGTCCGTTGTAGCGGGAATCTTTTGAGCAGGTTGACCGCATTTGGGGATAGTTGCTCTTCGGAGCCTTTATGTATTTTATTTTGGGTTCGTAGTCGTTCAGTGTTTTGTATATACGGTTGTACTTTGGGTATTTTTGATAATAGTTGTTCTTGCTTCCGCATTTGTTTCTAGTCTCCGAGTTATAATCTCGTTGAGGTGCTGTTTGATGGTATTGGTTTATAGTTGAATTCACGCGCCCGGCTTGGTATATTACATTTTGGAGATGTACATTTTGTAAAGTTTTTTTTTTACGGATTTTTGAGATTTCCGGGGCGTGACAAGAGCAGTTAAACTACTTTTTGATAAAACACTATAAAAGGACAGGGACAATCAGCAAGGTTGACTTTAAGATGGGACGATGTAACCTGACTGACAGTACAGACTGTCTTTCTTTATCGGCATGTTGTGAATGGAGTTGATCGGCAACTTTGGGTTGCAAGTTGATCGGCAACTTGTGTAGCAAGTTGATCGGAAACTTGTCGCGTGTTGAGAATAGAGTTGATCGGCAACTTGTTTACTGGTCTGCTGATTTGCTTCCTCTTGCTGGTTTGCTTTGTATGAAGAGATGTAATACACCTGTGCTGGTCACCAAGAATCCTAAGGGTACCTTACAAGGTTCTATTAAAAAATTGGGGGATCCTAAGTGATAACTATGATTGGGATTAAGCAATTTAATGTCCTAAACATATATTTGAACAACAATCTCCTCCTAATTTCTTAAGTCCAATCACCCAATCCAAGAACATCTATCTTAACTTAGTAAAAGAATGTATAAGGAATGTCTATTTATTATCATTCCCTAAGCAAAGTCACACACTAGATGTCTTAAAAAGGTAAAAATACAAAATGATAAAAAGTAAGAGTAAAAGGTAAAAAAAAAATGAGTTGCTGATTGCTATGATCAGCAGGGAGAATAATAATCTGCAAAACAAAGTTAGCATGAATAGTAGCAGATATTATAAGAGAATATAACATATAAAAATAAGCACACATAAGACAGTAATGGTTAGCAAAGAAGTCTTGGATAAAGCGTTGAAGGTCTTCAGGATATCTATATCATTGGCTACATTGACTAGGAAACAGGAGGATCCTCTTACTGGTCAGTGGCCTTTGATGTATAGTCGGTAAGCTTGGCTTTCTTCTTTGCTCATTTCTCTTTCTTTTCAGCTTCTCTCTTCTTCCTCCTTTGAGTGCTCTCCAGTCTTTCAGTCAGCATATCATTGTTAGCTTCCAGAGCAGCTATCTTCATTTGAGCAACAGCAAGAGCAGACTTGGCAGCAGATAGATCTTTTTCAGTTCTTTCTAGGTCTCTGATCTGCAATATTTGCTCATCAACTAGTTGCTGTTGAATAGAATGCATACTCCCCAAACTTTCTGAAAGGGTAATCAGCCTTGATTCTCTGTCTTCCAGTAGTTCTTTCAGGTCTTGGATTCTCTTGCTTTCCTCCTCCTGATTGGACTTAAGGATTTTGTCAGAAAGATCCTCGTGAATGCGGTTCAATTTGTCGCGGAGGAAGAGACCAGTATCGCCCAGATCGGCACGAGTAACAGGCACTTGTAAATCCTCAGTATCCCCTTCAAGGTGACTGAAGTATTCATACATACTATTCAGTACCACGGGCTTTGAAAGACCAAGAGAAGAATGCATCAGGAAGGAAGGAATGAAGTCTTCATTGATCAGATCAGCATCTTCTACAAGACCATCAGGAGCAGGCACAGACAACTCATCATCAGAAGATAGAATAATCAGTAATGGAGAAGATGGCACAGGAGAGGGAGCAGATGGCAGAGGCAAAGGCAAAACTTGTTGAAGGAGAGAGGCATCAGCAACATATCTATCGGCAAGAAGGAACTCAGCAGGAATAGACGTGGAGGCAACAAGATCGGCAGAAACTACATCGGCACGGGCGATCGGCAAAGGAAATCGCGGATGAATAATAACTGCACGTTCAGCCGGCAGATGGAACACCCCATTGTCTTCTAGAGAAAGAAAGATAGCCAGCATGAAATTCAAAAAAGCACGACCTTCAAGAATCATGGTCATCAACCCGGCATTCATCAGCCTTGAGGTATAGACCAGATGATCGGCACGCTATCTTGGATGGAACATCAGCAGAGTTAATGCAAGAGCAGCAGATTTAACCAAGTGCAAAAGACCTCGAGAATCAGTAGCTCGGTATTCAAGAATGTCATGGAGTTCATCATTGATCATCATGCACCTTTTCATCAAACCATTTGTGGCGGTGCTGACTTCCTTGGGAGATGGACCAGGTAGATGAATTTTTCCGCCAGCTTATAGCTTACCAGGCAAGCAATGTACAGGTTCAAAAATAGGTCCTTTCACCTTGAGCTTGGAGACCCGGGGAGCTTTCCCTTTTCTCCTTTTGAATTCAGGTTTAATCCAGGGTAAGAACGTAAGCTGTTCACTAGTCGAGCCGGGAAGAAATGAATGATTTGGACCAAAAGGATTAGGAATTGATTGCAGAGAATTTGACGGCAGCTCTATATAATCCTCAGGATCTATTTCATCGGAGCTGTCATTCCCACCAGCAGCTGCAGCAACAGGAACAGATTGAGATTCATCAGTAACAACTGGAGCAACAAAGGCCTCGAGAGCAAGTAGCAAAGGAAAGGAAATAGGAGCAAATAAAGCATCCTGAAATTCCTCAAATTGTAAGTCAGCAGCAAGCAGAGCATCAAAGTCAGTATTATGATCTTGATTGGCAATCTCTGTATCGGCACCTCCTCCCAACTCAACAATCTCTCTAACACTAGTAGGAGCTACCAGAATCACATCAGTAGAAGAGATAGGGACCTTAATAATCTGAGTGTCGGCAGTTGGCTCAGATGGATGAGTGTCGGTAGTTGGCTCATCAGCATACACATCAGCAATAACTTCTTCATCAGCACAATCTCCTCCTGATATCGGCAAGCCACCAACTTCATCAGCAGATTGAGTTTCTATAGTTTCCTCAATTGATGCAAGTTGATCTTCTTTAACAATCAGAGGTTGAGTGTCAATAGTTTCCTCAACTTGAATAACTAAGGATTCATCAGCAGTGCTGGTCTCATCAACAGGTTGAGTGTCTGAAGTTTTCTCAACAGTCTGTTCAACAGACTTATCAGCAGAGCCACGCTCAGAGCCATTACTGGCTAGAACTGAGTCAGCAAATGCTTCAGCAGATGATATAGAAGTAGGGGCAGCAGCTGCATGATCTTGATCAGAAGAGGGCATTTTAAAGACAATACTTATCGGCAGCTTATCATACTCACCGACAGAATCAGAAGAGGTGATTGTTTCACCAGCAGCTTTGTGAGTACAAACAAAATTAGCAGTATCAACAGAACTGGCTGGAGTTGGAATGGGTGAGATTGCTGGTGAAGGAACTTGTTCAGGAAAAGAGGTAGATGCTGGTGTAGAAGCAGCTCTAGCCTTGATAAAGGCCTCTGAATCGTTCAGCAGATTCAGTGTAATCCTCTGCACATTCTTTACAAATTGAGTGGCTTGAGCACTCTTATCCAGCCTTTCATTATCATTGAAGTTCAGCAAATCATCCTCATCTTCTGGCCTTCCCAACTGATAAGGATCTTGTTCATCAAAGTTCATCAGCTGGTTGAAGACTGAGTCATAGGCAACCCATACGTCTTGCACCATCAAATCCTGTCTGATCCTATCTTGAAATAGATAGACCTGATTCCAGGGAAGGGGTAGCAAATCAAAATACCTTCCAAAATTCAATCTTAACTCACTTTCAGACAACCTTTGGAATTTATGAAGAGGCACAAATTTCTCTTTAAACATGTCGGTGACCCTGTTCAGACTTGTGAAATCAACATAATCAGCACGATTGCCAGGGGAAACTGACTCTTTCCTTTCCTCATAAAATTGGAGCAATCGGTGAACAAACGGATGGAGATGATCGATGGGGAACACCCAATTCTTTGATAAGACCTTATTGGTGAATGACCAATGGTTTCTGAAGAAGATGTGAAAAGTTGGGTTTATGATTGGCTTGCACTTTCTGACAGAAGGTCCAGAGGCTACATCAGCAGCAGCATGGAGCTCAGGTAAATAAGGAAGATCTATAATTCCCTTTTGAAGAGGGACAAGTCAGATCCAATTAGTCTCCTTCTCTCAGCCATTTCATCGGCAGCATCGGTTTTAGACTTGATAACCACAGAGGGAGCAGTAAGTGTTGCACCGGCAAGAAGAGATGGTGCAAACCTGATCTGCTTAGCTCTTGGATCAGTAGAAGGAATTTGAGAGGAAGGAACTTGAGAAACTGAAGACTTTGGCCTAGGAGCAGCAGGAAGATCATCGGTAGATACAACCTTTGACTTCTTGACTTGAGCTTTATCGGCAGCTTTGACTAGCCTTCTCTTCTTAGGAGCTGCTGGAGTAGAATCGGCAAGAATCCTGTCGGTAGATGGAGCAGGAGTAGAAACGTCGGCAGGGGCGACATCAGCAACCTTAACAACTTTCTTTGCCTTCTTCTTTTTAGGAGTACCAGCAGCAGGAACAACTATTGTGCTGGTAGGAGCCTTTTTGGAAATCCTATTCCAATCAGTAAGCTTAAAGGATTTGATCTTGTCAAAATCAAGACTAGGGGGTGCCGGGGAAGCCTTAACAATTGCTGAGTTGCGCCTCAAGATAGTGCTAATCAGTATATAGTGGCATCCTTTACCGGGGTGAGCTTTGTTCTTCTTTCTATCCTTTTTATACTAAACGGCAGCAATGACAATGACCCTAAACAGGTAGGCACACCAGTTGAATTCTTCTTGCAACACGATGGCTGCCATTGTTGTTGCTAGTGGTGCCCTAGGCACGTTTAATAAACGTTGTAATTGTTATCATTTATTTCATATCAATAAAGAGATGTTTTGATTATTATTGTTGTTCATGGTTAATCATAATAATCCCCGTCCCTAGTACTTGTTAAGCACTAGTATAAAGGCTAAATGATCATGAGATGATCATGTTAGATTTATGGGTACTTGTTTGGAACAAGGTACTGGACATGACCCGCTGTATGAGATTTATGTCATGGTCTGTGTCGTACATATATCTCGTATTAGTTATGTCATTTGAATCCTTAGACATGAAGTTATTATAGTCTTCCACTTGATGAACATTGTGTTTGACATATTCAAACGCTACCTTAACACGGTAGTTATAAAGGGTATGATTGGCATAATCGGATTCTCGTTGGGAAGAAAAATAAGCCAAATGGATTTGTCCCTCCACGGAGAGATGTCAAGCTTGGGCCCCTCGAAGGAATGATGTTGATGAAATGTTCGGCCGGACTCAAATGGATTGATTGGATTAATAGCATTTGAATTATCAACATATTCGGAATCGAGAAAGTATTGAACAAAACAAGTTGACCGTTTGACCATGACTTGTGTTCAATGACATCGTGGACAAAGGGATTGTGACATATTCTAAAGGAATGCGAACTTGTATCTAGTTATACTATTTGGGTAGGTATGACGGTTTGCTAGAACCTAATCATATCTTATGGAATCATGTTTGAGCCCATTGCCAACTTAGTATAATCCTAGAGGGTCACACACAATAGAACGAATCTTAAATAAAAGGACTATATTGGCATTTAGGGTCGGAGGACTTCCAAGGAATTTCTGGAAAGATCTGGGGCTCCTGGTCAACCAAGCAGGCGCTTGGGTTGCACCAGGCGGGCGCCTGTTCAAGCTGGAAAGGAACTGGAGTTTCTGCCCAAACAGGCGGGCGCCTGGGTGGTACCAGGCGGGCGCCTGGTGCTGCCGATTGGAGATTTCCTGATTTGATTAGGAATGGTTTTTGGCACAAGATTCCTATTTGGAATAGGTCTTAATTATGTATAAAACCCCAATTCGGCCAGAACATATTAACAAGTGTTTTTTGTGAGTCTCAAAGAGTTTGAGAGAGATTTTATTTTGTTCTAAGATATCATTGATTGAGGAACAAAATAATTCACAAAATAAATTCCATATAGTTCTTTATTATATTGTGAAAGTGTGTTTCATAATATTGGTCTAGCAACCAAGATCAAAGAAGCTCCTTTGATATTCGTTCAAAGTGTGGATACCGCTAGAGGGTGAAAATCATCATCTTCAAAGTTCGTGTTCAAGCTTTGTGATCGTGATCAAGTCTTCAAGTTTCTCCACCAAAGACCAAGAGAAAATTCATAGCCATCAAGGGTTAGTTATTCCTATATTCATTATGTAGCATTTGATTTAATCATATGAACGGATCCATGGCTTTGGGTTTCTTAAAATTTTAATTGCTATATTCCGCTGCGCATGTTACTACGAAACCCAACAGTGGTATCAGAGCCCCGTTCATGTTGATTAATTCAATACTTGGATCATGTTGTGTATATAAATTGTTTATGTGCCAAGCATGATATGAATATTGGATTATATGATGTTTATGTGTTTTGTGATTTTATGTGGTTTATTGTTTTTCCAACTTTAATCTCACGATTCAATCGCAATAAAAATTATGGTGGATTCTGAATTATTTCGATTATTGATTTTTGATTGGATCAAAGTTTTAATAATCGGGAGAAAAATAATTTTGAGACAAAATTTTCGAACTTGAAAATTCTATACCATTCTGACCATACAAGCCCTCGCCCGCGCTGGACCAGGCGCGCGCGCGTTGCAGGTGCCCGCTCGCCCTGGACCAGGCGCGCGCTCGCTAGGCCAATATGGAATATTCTGATTTTGTTCAAAATCTGATTTTGGAATTTTTCGATAAATCCAACAAAACCAGTAACAAGACCACTTCAGACTTGCTGATCTGGAATGGGTTTTGGGTAGTTGGTTTGTGTGTGGATTTTGGGGTTTGATTTTCCTATTTGTTTTAGTCTTGTGATTCCTAGATTGGTTCAAGTTTTGGATGGCTAATCTGCGTTCATCGAGATTGTGTTTCCCAAAATTGATCGCAATCAAAGTTTCAAAGATAAAACGAAGTTAGAATTATGAAGAGTTCATAATTGCTAAAATTGAGAAATAAAGTTCTTGATTCAATGATTGGAGATCCATGTGGAATTGTGAATGCAATTGGCCTACGTTCATCGAGACCATCTATTGCTTAGTTTCGGCCACATGGACTACTTTCTTGGTTTCTTGAATTAGTGCGGGATTGTGGTTGCCTAATGGCTTAGTTCGACCGCACTTCTTGTTGTCTTGATTTGCAGATAATAACCAAAGTTGAAATAGTCTCATCCTCATAATTATAGAGAAACTAATGACACATAAATATCATGCTTAAATTAATGGAGATTAATTTAGTGGCTAAACTTGATGTGTAACATGTTTATATTATGTGCTCATAAATGTGTTATATGCTATATGTGATGAACCTTCAAAGAAAATTTTAAGTCTTTTATTGCCATGCCATGATTAAAACACTTGTTAGTACATAAGTGACTCTAATGTAGATTCGCCCTAGCGAGATGCATTAAATTTATTTATGTATGAGCAAGATAGATAATGTGGGCACGCCCTAGCGGGACACATTAACTGCGTTTAAAATGGTTAGACTTGATTGGGCGTCAAAACAGTTTTGGGCCTAGGCAAAGATGAGGTTTAACATGCTTTTTGAAATTGGATTTCTTAAAGAATCTCATAAAAGGAACTATGAATCATATGAGATATGATTGACAAGAGTTGTCTACCTAATTAATTTGATTTTGTGTAATCCGCCTTAGCGGACTTGAAATTAAATTAAAGTTGGATCTTAGCCCAATTAAATTATATTATACATTGGATGTATATGAAGGTTATATAATTTAGTGGGAGTATTTTGTTTTAAAATACATTGTTTATCTCTTTAATGAAAACCGGTACTTATTAAATTTTGAAAATTTTGCATATTTGTAGATAATGACTAATAACACTCAATCAATGTCGTTGCGATCGATCCTTGAGAAGGATAAGCTCGAAGAGAATGGTACAAACTTTATAGATTGGATCTGTAGCATAAGAATCGTTCTTAGGCAAGAAGATAAGTTGTACATTCTCGATGGGCCTCTCCCTGCTGAACCACCGCCCACTGCCCCTAGGGTAGAAAGAGACAATTACAAGAAACATCGTAATGATTCTAGAGATGTAAGTTGTCTCATGCTTGCTGCTATGTGTTCAAAACTCCAACAAAGTTTGGAACATTTGGAAGCCTATGAGATAGGCGTGGAGTTGAGAACCATGTTTCAAGAGCAAGCTAGGCAAGAGAGGTACAAGACCATTGTTGCATTCACTACTAGTAAAATGAATGAAGGGCAACAAGTGAGTCCTCACTTTCTTAAAATGAAAGGTTATGTAGAGCACCTTGAGAAACTTGGCTATCCAATCCCATTGGAGCTAGCCACGGATCTCATTCTTAATTCATTGCCTAAAAGTTATAATCAGTTTGTGATGAATTATAACATGCATGGAATGGATAAGAATCTCTCTGAGTTGCATGGGATGCTCAAAACTGCAGAGATGAAAATTGTGGAGAAAGGTTCTCCCGTGCTCTTGGTTCATGATGGGAAGAAGGCTAGTGCCAAAGGAAAGGGTAAGGCAAAAGTTGTCAAATCCAAGATAAGCAAGGCAAAGGTTGCCAAGGCTTCTGAGGCAAAACCTGATTCACAAAAGGATGCAATCTGTTTCCATTGTCAAGAAATTGGTCATTGGAAACGTAATTGCAAGGCTTTCTTGGAAGAGCAAAAGAAGAAGAAGAGCAGCAAGGCTGCATCGACTTCAGGTATCTATATGATAGATATTCTCCTTTCTACCACTGATTCCTGGGTATTGGATACCGGATGTGGTTCTCACATTTGTCTAAATGTGCAGGGACTAAAGAATAGGAGACTGCTTAAAGAAGGTGAAGTAGATCTACGTGTGGGGAATGGAGCAAGAGTTGCTGCATTAGCCGTAGGGACTTATGAAGTCACTTTACCTTCCGGATTAATTCTTGTTTTGAACAATTGTTATTATGTTCCGGATTTAAGCAGAAATATTATTTCAATTTCTTGTTTGGATAATGAAGGTTTTAAGTTTCTTATTGAGAATAAGAAATTTTCTATTTATTTAAATGATGTGCTTTATGGTATTGCTAATTCATTTAATGGCCTTTATATCTTGGATGTCAAGAATGAAAATAATGTCTATCATGTAAATAAGAAATCTAAACCTAATGATGTAAATCATACTTATTTGTGGCATTGCCGTCTTGGTCATATTAATGAGAAGCGTATCTCAAAACTCCATGGGGACGGACTTTTGGGTTCATGTGACTTAGAGTCATATGATACTTGTGAGTCGTGTCTTCTTGGAAAAATGACTAAGACACCTTTTACCAAGTTGGGTGAAAGGGCAAGCGACTTATTGGGGTTGATACATTCCGATGTATGCGGACCATTAAGTAGCAATGCTAGGGGAGGATTTCAATACTTCATAACCTTCACTGATGATTATAGTAGATTTGGGTATGTTTACCTAATGAAACATAAAAGTGAAGCATTTGAGATATTTAGAATATTTCAAAATGAAGTAGAAAAACAACTTGGCAAAAGTATTAAAGCACTTCGATCAGATCGTGGTGGAGAATACTTAAGTCAAGAATTTGATGATCATCTAAAGAATTGTGGAATAGTTTCACAATTGACTCCACCCGGAACACCACAATGGAATGGTGTGTCCGAGAGGAGGAATCGGACTTTGTTAGACATGGTTCGATCAATGATGAGTCAAGTTGATCTTCCAATATCCTTTTGGGGTTACGCCGTAGAAACCGCTGCTTTCACACTAAATCAAGTTCCAACTAAATCGGTTCCAAAGACTCCATATGAGATGTGGAGTGGAAAGAAACCTAGTTTATCTTTCATGAGGATTTGGGGTTGCGAAGTTTATGTCAAGAGACTTATCTCTGACAAACTAGCACACAAATCCGATAAATGTATTTTCGTGGGATATCCTAAGGAAACTAAAGGATATTACTTTTACAACCGTGAGGACAACAAAGTGTTTGTTGCCCGAACTGGTGTCTTTCTAGAGAAAGAGTTTCTCTCCAAAGAAATCAGTGGGAGTAAAATAAATCTTGAAGAAATTCGAGACCCAGAAAATAACATTGAACCAATAGTGGAACAAGAACAAGAACCACAAGGAGTTGTGGAACCTGTTCAAAATACACAAGCAACTCGCAGATCTAGTAGGTTACGATCCGAGCCCGAAAGATATGGATTTCTCGTAACGGATAGTGATGACGTGGAAATCATTGAGAATGATGAACCGTCAACCTACCAAGAGGCGATGTCTTCTCCTGATTCGGACAAGTGGCTTGGAGCCATGGAATCCGAATTACAATCCATGCAAGACAATCAAGTTTGGAATTTGATTGATGCACCCGAAGGTGTAAAAACCATAGGATGCAAATGGGTCTTCAAGAAGAAGACTGACATGGATGGGAAGGTGCATACTTACAAAGCTAGGCTTGTAGCGAAGGGTTATAGGCAAGTTCATGGTATTGACTATGATGAGACCTTTTCACCCGTAGCAATGATCAAGTCTATAAGAATTTGCTTGCCATTGCCGCATATCATGACTATGAAATATGGCAGATGGACGTCAAAACCGCTTTCCTGAATGGAAAACTCCAAGAGGATGTGTATATGACACAACCAGAAGGTTTTGAACAAGATTCTAAGGTATGCAAATTGCAGAGATCCATCTATGGATTGAAGCAAGCTTCTAGGAGTTGGAATCTCCGTTTTGATGAATCGGTCAAAGAGTTTGGTTTCATCAAGAACGAAGATGAGCCTTGTGTATACAAGAAGATTAGTGGGAGCATAGTACTATTCCTTGTTTTATACGTGGATGACATATTGCTCATTGGAAACGACATTCCTACACTTCAGTCTGTAAAGACTTGGTTGGGAAAGTGTTTTGCAATGAAAGATATGGGTGAAGCCGCATATATTCTTGGCATTAAGATCTAGAGAGATAGATCAAGGAGGCTACTTGGTTTAAGCCAAAGTACATACATTGACAAGGTCATTAGAAGATTCCGTATGGAAAATTCTAAGAGAGGCACCTTGCCCATGTTACATGGAGTTTCTCTAAGCAAGACTCAATGTCCTAAGACAAAAGATGAGCGTGAGAAAATGAATGATGTTCCATATGCTTCGGCAATTGGGTCCATCATGTATGCCATGATTTGTACTAGGCCGGATGTGTCTTATGCTTTGAGCATGACAAGTAGATACCAATCCGACCCTGGCGAAAATCACTGGATAGCTGTAAAAGCGATTCTTAAGTACTTAAGAAGAACTAAAGACTCGTTTTTAGTCTATGGAGGAATGGAAGATGATCTCGTTGTAAATGCTTACACGGATGCAAGCTTCCAAACCGACAAAGATGATAGCCGATCGCAATCGGGTTTTGTGTTTATGTTAAATGGTGGAGCTGTAAGCTGGAAGAGTTCCAAGCAAAGTACAACCGCTGATTCTACAACAGAAGCTGAGTATATTGCTGCATCGGATGCTGCAAAAGAAGCTGTTTGGATTAAGAAGTTCATAACTGAACTTGAAGTGGTTCCTAGTATTGCTAATCCAATAGACCTTTATTGTGACAATAATGGTGCTATTGCTCAAGCAAAGGAACCAAGAGCACATCAGAAATCCAAACACATACTTAGGCGTTTTCATATCATTCGAGAGATCGTTGATAGGGGAGACGTAAATATATGCAGAGTACCTACTGATGACAATGTTGCGGACCCGCTAACAAAGGGACTTCCACAAGCTAAACATGATGGTCATGTTAGGTCCATGGGTATTAGATACATGGGAGATTGGGCCTAGGGCAAGTGGGAGATTGTTGGTAGTGGTGCCCTAGGCACGTTTAATAAACGTTGTAATTGTTATCATTTATTTCATATCAATAAAGAGATGTTTTGATTATTATTGTTGTTCATGGTTACTCATAATAATCCCCGTCCCTAGTACTTGTTAAGCACTAGTATAAAGGCTAAATGATCATGAGATGATCATGTTAGATTTATGGGTACTTGTTTGGAACAAGGTACTGGACATGACCCGCTGTATGAGATTTATGTCATGGTCTGTGTCGTACATATATCTCGTATTAGTTATGTCATTTGAATCCTTAGACATGAAGTTATTATAGTCTTCCACTTGATGAACATTGTGTTTGACATATTCAAACGCTACCTTAACACGGAAGTTATAAAGGGTATGATTGGCATAATCAGATTCTCGTTGGGAAGAATAATAAGCCAAATGGATTTGTCCCTCCACGGAGAGATGTCAAGCTTGGGCCCCTCGAAGGAATGATGTTGATGAAATATTCGGCCGGACTCAAATGGATTGATTGGATTAATAGCATTTGAATTATCAACATATTCGGAATCGAGAAAGTATTGAACAAAACAAGTTGACCGTTTGACCATGACTTGTGTTCAATGACATCGTGGACAAAGGGATTGTGACATATTCTAAAGGAATGCGAACTTGTATCTAGTTATACTATTTGGGTAGGTATGACGGTTTGCTAGAACCTAATCATATCTTATGGAATCATGTTTGAGCCCATTGCCAACTTAGTATAATCCTAGAGGGTCACACACAATAGAACGAATCTTAAATAAAAGGACTATATTGGCATTTAGGGTCGGAGGACTTCCATGGAATTTCTGGAAAGATCTGGGCCTCCTGGTCAACCAAGCGGGCGCTTGGGTTGCACCAGGCGGGCGCCTGTTCAAGCTGGAAAGGAACTGGAGTTTCTGTCCAAACAGGCGGGCTCCTGGTGCTGCCGATTGGAGATTTCCTGATTTGATTAGGAATGGTTTTTGGCACAAGATTCCTATTTGGAATAGGTCTTAATTGTGTATAAAAACCCCAATTCGGCCAGACCATATTAACAAGTGTTTTTTGTGAGTCTCAAAGAGTTTGAGAGAGATTTTATTTTGTTCTAAGATATCATTGATTGAGGAACAAAATAATTCACAAAATAAATTCCATATAGTTCTTTATTATATTGTGAAAGTGTGTTTCATAATATTGGTCTAGCAACCAAGATCAAAGAAGCTCCTTTGATATTCGTTCAAAGTGTGGATACCGCTAGAGGGTGAAAATCATCATCTTCAAAGTTCGTGTTCAAGCTTTGTGATCGTGATCAAGTCTTCAAGTTTCTCCACCAAAGACCAAAAGAAAATTCATAGCCATCAAGGGTTAGTTATTCCTATATTCATTATGTAGAATTTGATTTAATCATATGAACGGATCCATGGCTTTGGGTTTCTTAAAATTTTAATTGCTATATTCCGCTGCGCATGTTACTACGAAACCCAACAATTGCTTCAAACTGTACATCAGTAACATGGCTGTGAGAGCCAGATCTGCATACTAAGCATCTATCAACAATCTATGCAAGGTCAAAGAATCTTCTTCTGTAGTGAGCTTTGAGATGATTATCTCCACTGAGTCTGGGACCGGCTCCCCTCATAAGGGTCCATGCCTTGTCCAATGTCTGGTCATCAGTAATAGAGTCATCACCCTCATTCCCAAGTAGAGGGAATGCTTCATGAATAGAAGAAGGAGTAACGGAGATCGGCACACCGGCGACGGTTGAGGCGATGGAGACGAAGACAGAGTAGTCATTGCGATCAGAGATGACGGAGGCATTTGAGAAGAACTCTTGAACTTGACCCAAAAAGATAAACTCAACACCAGTTGGAGTAATGAAGGAGTCCAGAAGAGATCCAATCAGAAGATTCCTCAAGAAATCACCATCAAGAGCGTCATCGAAGAAGGTGGAGTCAACATAGCCTCTATAGATATCCTTTTCGTTGCTAGACATTTTCTGCAAAATCACTCAAAGGATCTCACAAGTTAGAATAAATTAGTTCAAAATAGATTGAAATCCAAGTGTAAAATCATCAAGTAGTTACCAGAAGGTAGAGTTAACTCTGGTTGAAGAATCGTAAGAGAATATGAAAGTAGATGAAGAACACAAGCAAGAGTGATATTAAGAGAGAATGGAGAGCGAAAAGAACAAGAGGAGTTTAAGTTTAGCTTATATATGTTATGGAAGAGAGATAGAGAATAGGAAGAGTTTGTATGGGAGAAAGAGAAATAATGATGATTTTAACTGTAGCGAATAACTAGGAGAACGTGCGCACACAATGCATTAAATGCACGAACCGGACGGTTTAATTTAGACGGTTAAACTTAGGAGAGAGAAAGGGTAGAAACGGCAACAATAAAGTTAAGGTTACCTTTCTGATTTATCACAAAGAGTTGGGATAAATCTTTGACACGATTTGGGTAAGGCGGTGCACACACGTGTCAGAGAGGAGGTGTGACCGATTGTACCTTTGATTTGACTAAGCTTACGTCATGTGTCAGAGAATCCTTCTCCGTTTGGATGAGATCTACCGATGAATTTTGAATTTTGACGAGTCGGCAAGACATGATTCGGCAAGTTGTTGATCAGCAAGATAATTATCGGCATGATGTTTGTCGGCAAGATAATTTTCGATCTGCTGATTTGATCGGCAGACTAACACAAGTAGCAAAGTCAGCACAGTTTTAACCATAATAATCAATCATACCTAGTTCACCTCTGAGGAATTCAAATCTTTTCTGATCTAAGGGTTTTGTCAGTATGTCTGCTCTTTGGTAATCGGTATAAACTTTGAGCAGCACCACGTTTCCCTTTTCAACATGTTCCTTCAGAAAGTGATACTTGATGTCTATGTGCTTGGTTTTGGAATGCATGACCGGGTTGTTGGAAACTGAGATGGCAGATTGATTGTCACAATAGATGGGACAAACTTGAGATGGAACTTCATAGTCAACAAGCTGCTGCTTCATCCAAAGGATATGTGAACAGCAACTGCCGGCAGCTATGTACTCAGCTTCAATAGTAGAAGTGGAAATTGATGCTTGCTTTTTACATGACCAAGACACCAACCGATCACCAAGAAATTGGCAAGTTCCACTAGTACTTTTTCTGGTCACCCTACAAGCTGCAAAGTCTGCATCTGAATAACCAATTAGATTAAAAGATGAATCTCTAGCATACCATAATCCAAGGTTAGCAGTGCCACATAGATATTTAATGATACGTTTAACAGCTTGCAGATGAGATTCCCTAGGGTCAGCTTGAAACCTGGCACAAACACAAACAGCAAACATAATATCTGGTCTACTGGTAGTAAGATAGAGGAGTGAGCCGATCATACCTCGGTAGAGTGTCATATCTACCCTCTTACCGGACTCATCCTTATCTAAATGAATGTTAGTGCCCATTGGTGTTCTTTGAGAGTGAGCATTTTCAAAGCCAAACTTCTTGATTAATTCTTTTGCGTACTTGGCTTGACTGATGAATATTCCCTCATTGGATTGCTTGACTTGAAGTCCAAGGAAATTTTTAGTTCACCCATTATGCTCATCTCGAAATTGCTCTGCATTAGCTTCTCAAATCTCTTGCAAAGTGATTCATTAGTAGAACCAAAAATAATATCATCGACATATATTTGAACAAACAATGAATGACCCTTATGCTTAGCAACAAATAAAGTAGTATCGATTTTACCTCGAGTGAAACCTAAGCCATCACTAAGTAAGAACTTAGAAAGGGTTTCATACCATGCCCTTGGAGCTTGCTTTAGGCCGTAGAGAGCTTTCTTCAATCGGTAGACATGATTAGGCTTCTTGAAGTCTTCAAAACCTGGTGGTTGTTCAACATACACAAGTTCTTGGAGCTCTCCATTCAGGAAGGCACTTTTCACGTCCATTTGATACAGTTTGAATTCTTTGAAGGCGGCATAGGCTAAGAAAAGTCTTATAGCTTCCAATCTTGCAACCGGAGCAAATGTCTCATCGTAGTCAATTCCTTCTTCTTGTCGGTAGCCTTTAGCAACTAACCTTGCTTTGTTTCTAATAATATTCCCAGCTTCATCCAATTTGTTCCTGTAGACCCATTTTGTACCAATCACTTGTTGAGATGATGGTCTTGGCACTAGTTCCCACACATTGCATCTTTCAAACTGATTTAGCTCCTCCTGCATAGCTTCCACCCAGCCAGGATCAGCAAGAGCTTCTTCAGTCTTCTTTGGTTCTATATAGGAAACCATAGCAGATGAGAAAAGACTCTCGGCGAATGCTCTACTAAGATTTCTTGTCAATCTTGGTCCAAAGACATCACCAATCACATTTTCTAATGGATGATCACGAACTGGTCTAACTTCTCTCAGCACATCTTGTCTGACTGACTCTTGTTGAAGTGATTCTAAAGGAGGATCAAGGTCAGCAGATGACTGAGAGGAAGAGTTAGAGTTTTGGGTGAGAGGTGGATTAGATTGAGAGCTTGTTGGGAAGGGCCTTATAATAGAAATTGGTTGGGGGCTTGATCTGTCTTCAGGATGATTAGCAGAATTTGCATCGGCAAATGGATTATGAAAGTTATCGGTAAGATCATGTTCTGCCGATGATGGGAAATAATGAGTATCTGCTGGTTCTTCTACTGAAATGACTGGATCAGCAGCTGGTACTTGACCTGTAGGGTTAGAGTTACTGGATTCACCTGTCTCATGAGCACTAGAAGAATTAGTACTATTTGGAGCCTTATCAGACTCTAACAAATCAAATTCATCAAAGGTTACATGAACAGATTCAACAATTTTCAAAAGTTTCTTATTAAAAACTCGAAAGGCCTTACTGTGTTTAGCGTATCCAACAAAGATTCCTTCATCAGCTTTCTCATCAAATTTACCTCTGTGCTCTTTACCATTGTAAAGCACGTAACATTTGCAGACGAATATTTTGAAGAATCCAATGTTGGGAGTTCTGCCTCTCCAGAGTTCATAAGGAGTCTTGTTATGGAATTTGTTGATAAGAGATCTGTTTTGAGTGAATCAGGCGGTATTGATGGCTTCAGCCCAAAAATATTTCGGCAGCCTGGCTTCAGCAATCATGGTCTTACCAGCTTCAATGAGAGTTCTGTTCTTTCTCTCAACGACACCATTTTGTTGTGGTGTACCGGCAGCTGAAAAGTTGTGGTCTATGCCATGATCATCACAGTACTGAGCAATACAATTGTTCTTGAATTCAGTGCCGTTGTCTGATCTCATGCTGATGATATCGCTTTCTTTCTGTGTTTGTAGTAGTCTGAATAACTTGGTAGCAACGGCAAATGTGTCATCTTTGTGACTGAAAGTTTCTACCCAAGTATATCTAGAGAAATCATCTACTACAACCAAGGTATATCTACTTCCCCCAATACTTGCTGTAGTTGTGGGGCCAAATAGATCCATATGTAGCATTTGGAGGCACTTAGATGTTGACATGCATGGCTTGCTTCGGAAGGATGATTTATGTTGTTTTCCAAGCTGGCAGGCCTTGCATTTCTTTCCATGATCAGCAGACACTTGAGGCAGACCGGTAACCAGATTTGAACCGGCAAGCTTGGATAGATACTTGAAGTTTAAGTGACTGAGTCTCTTGTGCCATAGCCATGAGTTCTCACTGATGTTCTTAGCTACAAAACAAACATTAGTAACACCAGTAATAGTACTTAAATCTACTGCATAAATGTTACCTTTACGTTTGGCAGTGAGAAGAGTTTCATTGGAAGCAATGTCTTTCACATAGCAACTGGAAGTTGTAAATACACATTGCATTCCTTTATCACAGAATTGTGATATTGATAGAAGGTTGTGTTTCAGACCATCCACTAGAGAGACCTTCTGTACAGTGACTGCACCTTTCTTGATGGTACCAATACCAATGATTTTTTTTTTTGGCATTATCACTGAAAACCACTGGGGGACCTGATGCTTCTGAGATATCGGCAAGTAGTTCTGCAAATCCTGTCATGTGTCTTGAACAGCCACTATCTAGAATCCATAAATCCTTGCTTGCACCAGTTGAGGCCATGAAGCATTCCTAAAATAAAACGGTATGCTTATGGTCCCCCTTATTCTTGGGTCCGAGGGTTAGTTCCTCTTTGGCAACCACATCTGGCCACCACTAGAGGATGTAACCTCAGTGGGTCCAAATAGGTGCTTCAAGAGGCATTCATGAGCCTTGTGACCATAATCAGAACAATTAGAACATCTCACTTGACTGATGGGCTGTGGAGTCGGTAGAACATCATTCTGTTTAGTCAGTGCATCGACAGAACTAGGGAATTGAGCAGGCACAAACTTAGTAGGTTTAAAGGTGCTAGTGTTGCCTTTTTTCCATTTTGTTTACCATTGGCATTTACCTTTTTAGGTACTTGTCCATTGGCAGCAGCGGTGGTTAGACCGGTAGCACTTGCTCTGCTGATGTATTCACCAAGAATACCATTATCGGCAGACTCAGTATCAGCAACCTTAACATATCTTTGTTTGTGCTTATCATTCCTTTTGTTCTGGTTCTTAGGATACTTCATTTCCACAGCACTATATATTGGCTTAGCATCCTTATGCACTGAGTTAACAGGACTACATTCAACTTTCTCATCCTTTTTCTCGGTCGCACAAGTTTTAGTAGAGCTACTGCTGCTGGAATCAAATCCTAACCCAGATTGGTCCTTATATGACATTTAGGTCTGTAGGATTGTTTCAACAGTAACTCTAGATTTTGTGTAAGAATCAACAATCCTTGAGAGATGATTGTTTCTTTTCACAAGATCTTCGATCTGAGCTATCAATACTGCTACTTGGCTTTTGAGATCCAGGTTTTCTTTCTTTAGAAGAACAGACTCAAGCTCGTGTCCTTTAAGAACTGAAAGTTCAGACATAAGCGAGCTATTCTCGTTAGAAATTCTTTTGAAATCAGCAGCCATTACTTTATGAACGCTACTCAGCTTCTCATAATCAATAAAAAGTTCATCCATTATCTCTACCATCTCAGCCTTAGATAATTCTGGAAGAGGGTCGGCTGAATCTTTTGAAGTGGAGAGAATGGGTTCAGGTGAGAAGTCAGGTAGGGAAGAGATGGGTTTCGAAAGGCTTTTGGCAATATTGGGATGTTCGGTGAATGAGAATTTTCTTGTCATCGGCAAGGGTTTCGTTATAGAAGCATTGAAGTGAGAAGAGTTACACTGTCCATAGAGTGAAGTTCCCACTTGATGAACCTTGTATCCTATTGGGTTTTCTGCTTTGATGCTTACTTCCTTGAAGTATGATTGAACTTTTCCAGTTGGTACTTCTTTGACTGGAGTCTTTGGCGGCGAGGGATCTCGGTAGATTGGAGTCGGCAAGGATGAGAAATCGGCATCATCTGAATCTAATGCAACGAAACTCACATCAGCATCTGCATCTTCATCGGCATCTTCGTCTGAATCGGTTTCACACCAGACCGGCAAGGCTTTTTCTGTGCTATCATCGGCAACATAACTTCGAGACTTTAGATATCTCTTGTTTACTGATTTCCTCACGTATTCATACTTTGGCTGAGGACATTTTGAAGCAAAGTGACCAGGTTTTCTGCAATTGAAGCAGACAAGATCACCTTTGCAGTTTTTGCCATCGGTAGCACTGGTACTTGGTTTGTTGTAGCTTGCTGATTTTTGAAATGGTGGTGTAAAGGATTTTTGTTGCTGGTGACTTTTTTTTGCATCCTTTTGAAGTCTTTGAACCTCTTGTAGTTTCTGGCGAAGGCGGTAAATTCATCTTCTTCCATTGTTTGTTCTGAAGGTGTTTCTAAGGTTTTTGAACAGCAGGGTGTTTGATGGGGATCTATAGGAGGGAATTTGGTTGAAGGAAAGGATACCTGAGATTGAGCTGATAGAGACAAGTTTTTGAAATTTTTATCGAGAACGTTAAGTTTTTGCAGTTCTCTCTCATACAAGAACAGACTAGACACAAGGTTCTGAATAGAGGTCTTGTTTAAGTCTCTAACTTCTCTAACAGCAGTGACCTTAGTATGATACTCATTTCCTAAAGAGCTTAGAAAACGAATATTAAGATCTTTCATAGTATACACTTTACCTAATGAAGCACATAAATTACTTACCTCGCAGAATCTGTCGTAGGCACTCCTTAGTGATTCACTATCTTGTTTCTTGAAGGATTCAAACTCAGCAATACAATCGTAGAGTCTGTTGTCCTTTACCTTCTCATCACCTTCAAAGTATGCAAGGAGCTTGTTCCAGCATTCTTGAGCCGTGGAGCACAAGTCAATGAGTTTATATTGCTTGTCGTTCAAACCACAAGAAATAATGTGACATGCTTTTCCATCTAGGGCAGCTGAAAGTTTGTCATCCTCAGTCCATTCCTCTCTTCGTTTCTCGACCAAAGTTTCTTCAATCTGAACATGGGTTTCTTGTTCAGTGTCACGATCAGCATGTTGTGTTAGCGGAGTGGAGGGAATAGGTCTATAGGTGGTTGAGACTTTTAAAGGAATGATTGGACCACCTTCTATGACCTTCATCAACCGATCATTGATTGAGTTCATATACTTTATCATACGAGATTTCCAGACACCAAACTCGTTGACATTCAACAACGGTATGGTAGTGATGTTAAACGACTTCATGATTTTTCCTGCCATGATATCGGCAATACAAGCTGCAAAGCTTGGAAATTTCTTTCAAAATTCCAAGCTCTGATACCAATTGTTAGGCCCAATTGGTAGGAAAATAGGCTAGAGGGGGGGTGAATAGCCTTTTTAAAACTTTTAAAGAGACACTTTTATAAATGCAAAGTCACTTATCAGTTTGCAAACTATTATCAGTAAGCGCAGCGGAGAAGATATGACTAAGTTTTAACTCACACTTAAATCGGTAAGAAATAGTTTTTAGAGCTTAGTTTAAACACAAAGTTGTTTCCAAAAGTTCAATGCAGTTTCAAGAGATTGGTCAATGGAAATTACAATGAATCAGTACGAACATATGCAATCTGCCGATGATAGAGTTCCTGTTGGGTTTCGTGGTCACATGCGCAGCGGAAGATAGGCATTTAAAATTTAATGAAACCCAAAGCCCATAGATCCATTCATATGATTAAGTCAAATACATGCATAATGAATAATAGAATACTAACCCTTGATGCCTTTGATTTTGCAACCTTGAATTCGATGGAGGCTTGAAATCTTGATCATGGACAAAGCAAGAATCACGAACTTTGAAGATGATGAATTTCACCCTCTAGCGGTATCCACACGCGAACGAATATCAAGAACACTTGATCTTGGTTGCTAGACCAAATTATAAAACACGTTTTCATAATTAAATATGAACTATATGGAATTTTATTTGTGTATAACTTTGTTCTTCAATCTAGGATTTCTTAGAACAAAATAAAACCCTCTCAAACTCTTTGGAGGCTTGCACAAACCTTGGGACTGAGTTATGGCCGAATTCTGATGTTTATACACAAGTAAGACCTATTCCAAATAGGAAACTTGTGTTAAAACCCGTCCAAAATTCGATTCCGGGTCAAATTAGGAATCTGCCCCCGACATCACCGTGCGGCCGCCCAAACCAAGGCGTGCGGCCGCCCGGTTTTCTCTGCGGTCGCCCAGTCTTGCCGTGCGGTCGCCCACAGAGCCCAGATGGCCAGAAAATCCAATTTTCCAAAATTTCCAATATAGTCCTTATTTAGGATTCGTTCTATTGTGTGTGACCCTCTAGGATTATACTAAGTTGGCAATGGGTTCAAACATGAAACCATAAGATATGATTAGGTTCTAGCAAACCGTCATACCTACCCAATTAATATAACTAGATACAAGTTCGCATTCCTTTTAGAACATGTCATAATCCCTTTGTCCAGATGTCATTGAACACAAGTCATGGTCAACAAGTCAACTTGTATTGTTCAATACTTTCTCGATTCCGAATATGTTGATAATTCAAATCATATTGATCCAATCAATTCATTTGAGTTTGGCCAAACATTTTCATCAACATCATTCCTTCGAGGGGCCCAAGCTTGACATCTCTCCGAAGAGGGACAAATCCATTTGGCTTATTATTCTTCCCTACGTGAATCCAATCATGCCAATCATACCCTTTATAACTACCGTGTTAAGGCATCGTTTGAATATGTCAAACATAATCTTCATCAAGTGGAACACTATAATAACTTCATGTCTAAGGATTCAAATGACATAACTAATATGAGATTTATATATGACATAGACCATGACATAAATCTCATACAGCGGGTCATGTCCAGTACCTTGTTCCAAACAAGTACCCATAAATCTAACGTGATCATCCCATGATCATTTAGCCTTTATACTAGTGCTTAAGAAGCTCTAGGGACGGAGATTATTATAAGCAAACACGAGCCATAATAATAATCTTATTATCTCTTTATCATTATGAATAAAATGATAACTTACACAACGTTTAACAAACGTGCCTAGGGCACCAACACCAACAATCTCCCACTTGCCCTAGGCCCAATTTCCTAGGTATCCAATACCCATGGACCTAACATGACCATCATGTCTTAGCTTGTGGAAGTCCCATTGTTTAGCGTGTCCGCAACGTTATCATTACTTGGTACTTTGCATATATTTACATCTCCCTTATCAACGATTTTTCGAACGATAAGAAAACGCCTAAGTATGTGTTTGGATTTAGGATGTGCCCTTGGTTCCTTTGCTTGATCAATAGTGTCACGCCCCGGCAATCTCAAAAAAAAATCCATAGATAAAAACTTTACAAAATGTACATCTCCAAAATGTAATATACCAAACCAGGCACGTGAATTCAACTATAAACCAATACCATCAAACAACACCTCAACGAGATTATAACTCGGAGACTAGAAACAAATGCGGAAGCAAGAACAACTATTAACAAAAACACCCAAAGTACAACAGTATATACAAAACACTGAACGACTACGAACCCATAGTAAAATACATAAAGGCTCCGAATAGCAACTATCCCAATTACGATCAACCTGCTCAGAAGATTCCCGTTACAATGGACCTCACAACGCTACCACTTGCTTTCCTGGGGGGGGTTAAGGAAAAACAATTTGAAACAAGAAACGGGGTGAGATAAAATCTCAGTAAGTTACTAAATGCATCTACATGGCATAATATCATGCAAATCAACGATATAACTGAACAAGTAAATCACATAACAACAAATGAGAAAGCTCCCTATCGCCAACTGTCCCATACCAGTTGGAAATAACGACTAACTCATCATGCAGCACATAAGACTGAAATAAACACGTAACAAAGGATACTTAGCCAAGGTTTCACCAAACTGATAGAACAATCGTTGCGCAGCTTCAACCGATCAACCAATCAACAATAGAAGTATAACAACTGAAGAGAACCCCGGTCAGAACCGACCAATCAATCAATCAACCCATCAAGCCATCTTCATAGTAGCATAAAAGCTGAAGAGAAACCCGGTACCGAAACCAATAACCAAATGAAGTGTCACAAGGGACGGGAGACATGCCACAAAGTCATGCTCCAAGTAAAGCTAAAATGCACACAAAGGAGCTAGCTCTTCTCACATCCAAGGCCAATCTGGAGGAGGGTAATAATGGGGCAAAACAATGGTCAACAACACAATGGACTTGGCTGTGCCATCATAATGTTTCGCATCGCCCAAACACACACAAAATACCAGCTGGACTTTCAAGTAAAGGCTAAGTAATAAAATACTAGCACAATAAACAACCATTGATTCCAAAGTAGGGAATCATACCAATTAATCACCATAAAAGATGCAAACGATTGGTCAAGAAGAGTTCAACAACAATAGCACAAGTTAATCATAAAGAGCACAACCCAAACGGTCGCTCGCAAATGGCACAATGACTAATACCAAAATGACCCTAAACATTTACTCATAAAGATATACTAGGACTATGAACTCAACCATCTCATCACACCTGGAATTCCAAAGTAGGAAATCAGAATGAATACACTTTAAGGTTAATCAAACCGTAAGTACCCAATTGCCAATTCACGCATTACCTTCGTCCATAACGAACCAATTCTAAACACCCCAAACGAATCCAAAGGTTACCCTTATTAGAATATGATCACGACCGGACTAAACCCTACACTTTGGTGTTCAATAACCACCCTCTAGGTACTATAGGACATCGCCTAAAACCTAGACCAAGTCTTACTCGAAAATCAATTCGATTGGAACAATCACGAATACATCATAAGATGCCCAAACATTCCCAAACAATACTTGATCAAATTACATAACACCATTGTTCACAAAGGAACCAATTTTAATTACTAAAGTGTTCCACGGTGCCCAACTAAGTCAACTAGAATAGTACTACGGAACCTAGACCAAGACTACACCTTGATCTTAAACCTCAACAATAAGACAACCATTATGATCTGGAACCATGTGGTCACTAGAACCATTGCGTAGTGCTCGAAAAGAGCTTTCCAACGATAGTTTACACGCCTAAAACGGAGTCCGGACGAAGAAGTTATGGTCTCCGAAAGATTGAACGTAAACGGACAATTTTTATAAAGTGTTCGGCCGGACATTAAGAAAAATCCCTGTTTTAGCTCCGAATTTCACTCCTTTCGTTCCAAAACTTAGGAGTACCTATATATACTTCTATCCTAACATTTAAAGACAAGAAAACTCAATTCATGTGCCTCTAAAACCCAAATAACCCCAAAATTATGAAAGAACATAAAACTAAATTTCACATCACAAACTTAATCACAAGGGACCTAATTCTATCACTAGAGTGCACTACAATGTTCACTAAGGTTGACTAGAAGGACACCCAAGACTTAGACCAAAACGCATTCTTCAATCACACAAAATAACAAATGAAAGCCTTCAGAGGTTCTGTGCGGCCGCCCACTCGAGTCTGTGCGGTCGTATAAAAAGCCATCAAACAAGAACAAAACCTTTCAGATAGATGTGCGGTCGCCCACCATATTTTGGGCGGTCGCCCAACCCTCTGGTCTGCCGGAAATCGGGAGGGATGAACTGGGTTCTTCCATTTTCAACCCAAACCAAAACTAAACCAAAATCCAACACTCCTAACTAGCATACTAAGGTACTAGAGCAACTTATGGGTCTAAAAGAACTCATATAACAACCAAAATCAAGATTAAATCCCAACATTCAACAAAATCACCATTTTTAATCAAAACCCAAAATAAATTCCAAATAAATTCTAAACTCAACCAAACTTCAAATATAACAACTCAAGCATTATATAAGCATGATATGAACATTTTAGCATAAAAATGGGGGGAAAGCAACTTACTTGAATTTTCTCAAAGTTGCCGGAACTCGAATATTTTTGGCTTCCTACGATCCTATCGACGATCCAAACAAGATTCATGTTTTAAGAAATGAGAAATAATGAGAGGAAGATGATGGAAATGTAGAGAGAAGGTAGAGAGAAACTTACCCATTTCTATGGAAGGAGAGAGAGAGAGATGCAATGAGCTGGGAGTGGAAGAATGGTGAGGTGAAAGTGAGGGAGGTGAGGGGAAAAGAGGGAGTAAGTAGGAGATTTACACATAGACCCCCTCCCCTACACACTAACTCAATCATCTTATACTCCCCACTAATAACTAAGACCCAACACTTCTACACTAGCACAAATGGCCCAAATAAAATGCTAGACATAATTTATTATAACACATAAAATGCACACATAAATTATTAATTAAATAATAATTTAAATAAATAAATAAGCAAATAAATAAATAATTATTATTTATTACTAATAAAATTAGAGCCTAGTTTTCGGGTCGTGACATTCACTCCCCCTTAAAAAAAATTCGACCCGAATTTTAAATTACTTACCCGAAAGACCAAATAGGTACGGATATGATAGTTCTGCCATTTCTCAAATTCCTCAATTGTCCAATCTAACCCACTACAAGGTAACCTTAAATGATGCTTACGATAACACTACCTCTTGAACCGAATCATTCCATCATTATCTTCATTACTAATCAAAATCCGTACTCAAAATCGAAGAATCCAAATTATTTCCACACATAATTCTCGAGATATCTCAAGCTCGCCTTATTCATAACCTTAACTATACCGCAAAGGTACTTCTATTTGCAAATCGCATACTTAGTATTATTCCCCTAAAATTCAAAACATTACCATCTCGAGCTTAATTAGCTTTTAAAATATGAAAGGCTAAAGAAATTTTCCATCCCCATAATATTCACCAAATGCTATATCTCTAAGGATTCCCATTATAGTGCTCTCGCTCTAGGTAGCACCTTAAACTAGTGGTGTAATATAAACCCAAAATTTTAATACAAAATGTCCACTTAAATCTACGCCATAATATCATCGTCATAACACTCCAATCCTTGAAAGCCTAAAATAATTACGAATACTCAATAGTCCGAAAATGATCTAAATTTTATCTTCAAGGGATTCCCTCTAACTCCCTTTTTTTTTTTTTTTTTTGTTAATAATCTGTGCTCATATACCCAAGGAAATCAACAACCTCAAATCTTCAATAGCTAACCCAAGTTAGTCTTTCACGCATACATTTATTAACCTAATGATACTTAGGCTCAATAGTACTACCATCAAAATAAGCCAATTAGCTAGTAACGTTCCGACTGACCCAATACCAAATCATGATATTCCTTAATTATGCTCAAGTATTGATACTCAACTTTCTTCACATACCCTTGATCCAATTCGGGAAACGCCACCAAAAAGGGATTTAGAACCATAGAACCACTATCTAACCAAAATTTCAAAATGCCTTTAACATAGATTGAGAAATTATTACTCTCCCAAATTGTACTTAGTCATTTCTAACTTAACACGCTTATCACCATTAATGATCATAACTCCTACTACAACTCATCATCCATAACAAATCGCACACCTCTCCATACTAATCAATTCCGATACATTCACGGAGAGGTACCAAAAGTGACCAAAATTTTCCTCAAGAGATTCTCATTGAATCCTCAACTCCTATAACCCAACCGATACAATATGGATATTGATCTAAATATTAGCATTACAACCTTGTACCACAACAACCCAATTTAACTCAAGTTCCCTATCGATCAAGCGACATATTGCCCCCAATATAAAGTATACCCAAGACTTCAACATTAGTATTGTCAACTGAATAAGCTAAATTCCCTGCACAACCTTATAATAAAGATTTTCTGATTTTCAATATAGAGCCTGAACATTATATATACTTAGTATGCTCCTAAACAAGTCAAACACACTAATATAGAATTATTCATTACTTACCGATGGCACACAAGAAATTCGTAACGCACTGAAAGCTAAACCATACCACTTAACTCATCAATATCTCGCATAGGTGACATAATCAAATCATCCCATATATACTAGTAACAATCACGTAGTTCCGTATTCGAGAATACACCTCAACCTAAATCCATGAATGATAACAATCAGGCGAACATAGCACAAAACGTTGTCCACTTTACGAAATAGATATGCCCGAGCCATCAGATTTGCACTCTCGATTCCCAAACCAACTAACCCCAACGGAACCAACACTATTGACACCAATCCTATACTTGGTATACCACAAGAGAAGGAACACTCGACGTCAATATCACGACTTATAACTCAACCAACTTCTACCTTAACATCATCCTTCAAGAAAACTTAGTTTTCTAAGCCACTCAAACTTGTAACACCCAAGTATTGAAACCTATTCAATATCAGAGTTCTTATTCTCCTTCAAGATCTAAAACCATTGCTCTGATACCAACTGTCACGCCCCGGCAATCTCAAAAAAAAAATCCATAGATAAAAACTTTACAAAATGTACATCTCCAAAATGTAATATACCAAACCGGGCGCGTGAATTCAACTATAAACCAATACCATCAAACAACACCTCAACGAGATTATAACTCGGAGACTAGAAACAAATGCGGAAGCAAGAACAACTATTAACAAAAATACCCAAAGTACAACAGTATATACAAAACACTGAACGACTACGAACCCATAGTAAAATACATAAAGGCTCCGAATAGCAACTATCCCAATTACGATCAACCTGCTCAGAAGATTCCCGCTACAATGGACCTCACAACGCTACCACTTGCTTTCCTGGGGGATAAAGGAAAAACAATTTGAAACAAGAAACGGGGTGAGATAAAATCTCAGTAAGTTACTAAATGCATCTACATGGCATAATATCATGCAAATCAACGATATAACTGAACAAGTAAATCACATAACAACAAATGAGAAATCTCCCTATCGCCAACTGTCCCATACCAGTTGGAAATAACGACTAACTCATCATGCAGCACATAAGACTGAAATAAACACGTAACAAATGATACTTAGCCAAGGTTTCACCAAACTGATAGAACAATCGCTACGCAGCTTCAACCGATCAACCAATCAACAATAGCAGTATAACAACTGAAGAGAACCCCGGTCAGAACCGACCAATCAATCAATCAACCCATCAAGCCATCTTCATAGTAGCATAAAAGCTGAAGAGAAAACCCCCGTTCAGAAGCGACCGATCAACCCATCGATCAACAAACCATCTTCATAGTAGCATAAAAGCTGAAGAGAAACCCGGTACCGGAACCAATAACCAAATGAAGTGTCACAAGGGACGGGAGACATGCCACAAAGTCATGCTCCAAGTAAAGTTAAAATACACACAAAGGAGCTAGCTCTTCTCACATCCAAGGCCAATCTGGAGGAGGGTAATAATGGGGCAAAACAATGGTCAACATCACAATGGACTTGGCTATGCCATCATAATGTTTCGCATCGCCCAAACACACACAAAATACCAGCTGGACTTTCAAGTAAATGCTAAGTAATAAAATACTAGCACAATAAACAACCATTGATTCCAAAGTAGGGAATCATACCAATTAATCACCATAAAAGATGCAAACGATTACTCAAGAAGAGTTCAACAACAATAGCACAAGGAGTTTCTCATAAAAGAGTCCAACAACATTGACCATTAAAACATAATGATTCCAAGATAAGGCACGTACCAAATACATCCTAAATATGATACCCACAAGTTAATCATAAAGAGCATAACCCAAACGGTCGCTCGCAAATGGCACAATGACTAATACCAAAATGACCCTAAACATTTACTCATAAAGATATACTAGGACTATGAACTCAACCATCTCATCACACCTGGAATTCCAAAGTAGGAAATCAGAATGAATACACTTTAAGGTTAATCAAACCGTAAGTACCCAATTGCCAATTCACGCTTTACCTCCGTCCATAACGAACCAATTCTAAACACCCCAAACGAATCCAAAGGTTACCCTTATTAGAACATGATCACGACCAGACTAAACCCTACACTTTGGTGTTCAATAACCACCCTCTAGGTACTATAGGACATCGCCTAAAACCTAGACCAAGTCTTACTCGAAAATCAATTCGATTGGAACAATCACGAACACATCATAAGATGCCCAAACATTCCCAAACAATACTTGATCAAATTACATAACACCATTGTTCACAAAGGAATCAATTTTAATTACTAAAGTGTTCCACGGTGCCCAACTAAGTCAACTAGAATAGTACTACGGAACCTAGACCAAGACTACACCTTGATCTTAAACCTCAACAATAAGGCAACCATTCTGATCTGGAACCATGTGGCCAATAGAACCATTGCGTAGTTCTCGAAAAGTTCTTTCCAACGATAGTTTACACGCCTAAAACGGAGTCCGGACGAAGAAGTTATGGTCTCTGGAAGATTGAACGTAAACGGACAATTTTTATAAAGTGTTCGGCCGGACATTAAGAAAAATCCCTGTTTTAGCTCCGAATTTCACTCCTTTCGTTCCAAAACTTAGGAGTACCTATATATACTTCTATCCTAACATTTAAAGACAAGAAAACTCAATTCATGTGCCTCTAAAACCCAAATAACCCCAAAATTATGAAAGAACATAAAACTAAATTTCACATCACAAACTTAATCACAAGGGACCCAATTCTATCACTAGAGTGCACTACAATGTTCACTAAGGTTGACTAGAAGGACACCCAAGACTTAGACCAAAATTCATTCTTCAATCACACAAAATAACAAATGAAAGCCTTCAGAGGTTCTGTGCGGCCGCCCACTCGAGTCTGTGCGGTCGCACAAAAAGCCATCAAACAAGAACAAAACCTTTCAGATAGATGTGCGGTTGCCCACCATATTTTGGGCGGTCGCCCAACCCTCTGGTCTGCCGGAAATCGGGAGGGATGAACTGGGTTCTTCCATTTTCAACCCAAACCAAAACTAAACCAAAATCCAACACTCCTAACTAGCATACTAAGGTACTAGAGCAACTTATGGGTCTAAAAGAACTCATATAACAACCAAAATCAAGATTAAATCCCAACATTCAACAAAATCACCATTTTTAATCAAAACCCAAAATAAATTTCAAATAAATTCTAAACTCAACCAAACTTCAATATAACAACTCAAGCATTATATAAGCATGATATGAACATTTTAGCATAAAAATGGGGGGAAAGCAACTTACTTGAATTTTCTCAAAGTTGTCGGAACTCGAATATTTTTGGCTTCCTACGATCCTATCGACGATCCAAACAAGATTCATGTTTTAAGAAATGAGAAATAATGAGAGGAAGATGATGGAAATGTAGAGAGAAGGTAGAGAGAAACTTACCCACTTCTATGGAAGGAGAGAGAGAGATGCAATGAGCTGGGAGTGGAAGAATGGTGAGGTGAAAGTGAGGGAGGTGAGGGGAAAAGAGGGAGTAAGTAGGAGATTTACACATAGACCTCCTCCCCTACACACTAACTCAATCATCTTATACTCCCCACTAACAACTAAGACCCAACACTTCTACACTAGCACAAATGGCCCAAATAAAATGCTAGACATAATTTATTATAACACATAAAATGCACACATAAATTATTAATTAAATAATAATTTAAATAAATAAATAAGCAAATAAATAAATAATAATTATTTATTACTAATAGAATTAGAGCCTAGTTTTCGGGTCGTAACAAATAGCACCACTATTATCACTAATAAAGTCTATTGAATTAGCAATACTAGGAACCATCTTAAGTTCACCAATGAACTTCTTGATCCAAACAACTTCCTTTGCAGCATCTAATGCAGCAATATACTTAGATTTTAGTCGTAGAATTAGTGACTGTACTCTTCTTGGAACCATTCCAACTTACAGCTTCACTATTATTTATAAAACTCGATTGCGATTTCTACCATTTTTGTCGGTTTGGAAGCATGCATCCGTGTATCCATATACATCGAGATCATCTTCCATCCCTCCATAGATCATAACAATTCTTTAGTCCTTCTAAAGTACTTTAAGAATTGTTTCACAGCCATCCAGTGATTCTCACCGGTTGTCGGATTAATATCTACTCGTCATGCTCCAAGCATTTAGATATATCCGGCTTAGTACTTATCATGGTATGATGGATCCAATTGCCGAAGCAAAATGGCATCCCATTCATTCTTCTCATGCTCATCATTTGTCTCAGGACATTTGAGTCTTTGCATAGAAAACTCCATGTAACATTAACAACCGTCCTCTCTCAGAATTTTCCTTACGGAATCTTCTAATGACTTTGTCAATGTATGTACTTTGGCTTAATCAATTGGCTTCTTCGATCTATCTCTATAGATCTTAATGCCAAGGACATATGCAGTTTCATCCATATTCTTTATTGCGAAACACTTTCTTAACAAAGTCTTTGCAGACTAACGTGTAGGAATTTCGTTTCCAATGAGCAATATGTCATCCACATATTTAATTTAAGGAATATCACTATGCTCCCACTAATCTTCTTGTATATACAAGGTTCATCTTCGTTATTGATCAAGTCAAACTCTTTTGATTTATCAAAACGGAGATTCCAACTCCCACAAGTTTGCTTTAATCCATCCAATGGATTTCTGCAACTTTCATAATTTATCAGAATTTTCTTTGACTGTCAAAACTTTTAGGTTGTATCCAATACATCCTTAAGTGAGTTCCCGTTGAGGAACACTTGTTTTGACATCATTTTGTCAATTTTCATATTCCAAATATGAACATGTGACTACGAGAATTCTAGTAAATTTCTTTGCTATCCATGTAAAATTTTCTCCAAGAAAACTCATTCCTCTCATTTGGTTTTTACACCTTAGGTTAGAATGATCAAGTTCCAAACTTGATTATTACACATGGGTTGCCTTTTAGATTTCATGACTCCAAGTCATTAATCTAAATATGTGGAGTTGACATTGCATCATTGATAGATGGTAAATACTTCATTCCAAATGAACTTTACCTCAACACTTTCTATTTCGAAATATCCAATATTTCTTGCAATAGATTGTGTCCTATCACATACGCAAGTTCTTGTATATCTTTTGAACGGACTTTTCACGACTCCTTGTGAAAACTTGTTCAACTTCCATCTTAGGTTGAAATATATATTTTCTAGGTCTCGAACCATTCGAGATACATTTTACTCCCACTGATTCTTTTAGAGATAAACCATTTATCTAGAAAAGTATCATCATAATCAACAAACCATTTGTTTCTTATGAGTAAAACTATATCCTCAAGTTTCCTTAGGGTATCCCATGAAAATATATTTATTAGATTTAAATGTGAGTGTGTCCCAGACAACTCTTTTCCAAAAGGTCTCACCATCTTAAATCTTTGCGAAAGGCAAACCGATTTTTCTTTCATCTTTTAACCTCTCTTGATGGAATTCAGATTAGTATAATCATAGCGGTTTCAAATACATAACCCCAAAACAAATAACGGAAGATCTATTTGACTTAGTCATCCAATTAACCATATCCAATAAGGTTCTTATACTTCCATGCAGACACATCATTTAAAATGATGTTCTTAGTGAAGTTCATTTGTGAAACCATTTCACAACTTTAATGATGACTGTCAAATTCTTGGTTCAATTATTCGTCATTATGATCCAATCAGAATCTTTGAATAGTTTTACCAAGTAAAAAAAATTTATTTTAGCATTGCTTCTTAATGCACCATACACATCAAAATGTATTAGGTCAATTAAGATATTAGCCTTTTACCAATCATAGTAAAAGATGTCTTGGTCCAAGTAAATAAGATTTGCATAAATCATGTGATTCCAAATCATATGACTTAAAACTCCGTCCCATAGAATTTTAGATATGCATCTTTTATTTATTTGATCAAAACAATAATGCATAAAGAATTTTAATTATTTATGTTATAGCCTTTATTACTTTGTTCTTCAAGATTTAGGATATAAGATTTATTTATATGATAACACAATGAAGTAAATCATAATAAATAAAGCACTTTTCTTATTCCAAATAAGAAATTAATATCCTTCATTATCTTTTAACAAAATAATTTTTTCTACTTCATCAGTAAAGTCACTTTACAAGTGTTCTACGAACAACGTTGCAACCATTGCATCATTACCGTTTGTAGATAAAACTTTACTATAAGTAGTCTTTCATTTTACTAATTATTCTGGTATCCAATACCCAATAATTAAATTTAGAAAGAATAATTTATAACATAAAATTCCCAAGTGGTAGTCTCACTACCATTCCTTTTATTGATCATCCAGAATTTTGACTACAATTCTAAATGGTCAATCCAATTGCCATTTTAACAAATTGCATCAATTAGAGTTATTATTTTAACCATAATTATTTCTTTTAGGTTTGACAACTCTTGTCTTACCTTTCTTTTGGCACTTGGCCCTTTTCTTTATGAACCATGAGCTCTGGAGAACCATTCTCCAATATCTTCATCTTCGCAGTTTTTAGCATGTTAATGTAATTCAAAGAAATTCTTATTCATTCTAAACATTTTATAGTCCATCACAAAGTGATTATAACTCTTAGTCAATGAATTAAGAATAAGATCCATGGCTAGCTCCAATCCAATTGGACTCCCAAGTTTCTCAAGATGCTCTTTGTAGCCATTATCTTAAGCATGTGAGGTTCCACTTATTACCCTTTACTCCTTTTGCAAGAAGTGAATGCAATAATGGTTTTATACCTCTCTTGCTAAGATTGCTCTTTGAAACATGTAACTCAACTCTACGCCTATCCAATAGGCTTCCACAAGTTCCAAACTTTGTTGGAGTTTAAGAACACATAATCGTGAGCATGCGACAACTCACATTCCTAGAATCATACTCATGATTCTTGTGATTGTCTATTCCGGCATTGGGTTCTTTAGGAATAGGCCCATCAAGAATGTACAACACATCTTCTTGCCTTAGAACCATTCTTAGGCTCAGGATCCAATCCATGAAGTTTGTACCATTCTCTTTGAAGCTCATCCTTCTAAAGGATTGATCGCAACGAAGTTAGTTGTCATTATCTACAACTCATGCAAAATTTCCAAAATTTTACAAGTACCAATCTCATTAAAGAGATAAATAATGGATTTTCCAAAAATACTCCCACTAAATTATATAACCTTCATATACATCAATGTATAATATAATTTGAATGGGTTAAGATCCAACTTTAATTTAATTTTAAGTCCGCTATGGCGGATTACACAAAATCAAATTAATTAGGTAGACAACCCTGTCAATCATATCTCATATGACTCTTAGATCCTTTTATGAGATTCTTTTGAAATCGGGCTAAGATCCAACTTTAATTTAACTTTGAGTCCACGGAGGCGGACCGCTCAAAACAAAATTAATTAGGTAGACAATTTCTTGTCAATCATATCTCATATGATTCTTAGGGATCCAATTTTAAAAGCATGTTTAATCTCATCTTTGCCTAAGGCCCAAAACTGTTTTGACGCCCAATTAAGTCTAACCATTTTAAACGCATGGTTGATGTGCCTCGCTAGGGCGTGCCCACATCATCCATCTTGCTCATACATAGATAAAGTTAATGCACCTCGCTAGGGAGAACCCACATTAAAATCACCCATGCACTAACAAGTGTTTTAATCATGGCGTGACAAAAAGACTTAAAACTTTCTTTGAAGGTTCATCACATATAGCATACAACATATTTATGAGTACACAAGATAAACATGTTATGCATCAAGTTTAGTCACTAAACTAATCTCCATTAATTTAAGCACAACATTTATGTGTCATTAGTTTCTCTATAATTATGAGGATGAGACTATTTCAACTTTGGTTATTATCTCCAAATCAAGACAACAAGAAGTGCGGCCGAACTAAGCCATAAGGCAACCACAATTCCGCACTAATTCAAGAAACCAAGAAAGTAGTCCATGTGGCCGAAACTAAGCAATAGATGGTCTCGATGAACGTAGGCCAATTGCATTCACAATTCCACATGGATCTCCAATCATTGAATCAAGAACTTTGTTTCTCAATTTTAGCAATTATGAACTCTTCATAATTCTAACTTCGTTTTATCTTTGAAACTTTGATTGCGATCAAGTTTGGGAAAACACAATCTCGATGAACGTAGATTAGCCATCCAAACCTTGAACCAATCTTGGAATCACAAGACTAAAACAAATAGGAAAATCAAACCCCAAGATCCACACCCAAAGCAACTACCCAAAACCCATTCCAGATCAGCAGGTCTGGCCTGGTTTTGTTACTGGTTCGGTTGGACATCTCGAAAATTTCAAATTCAGATTTTCACCAAAATCAGAACAGAAACCTGGTACTGTGCGGCCGCCCAGAAGGCACTGTGCGGTCGCCCAAAAGTGTGCGGCCGCACACGTGATTATGTGCGGTCGCCCAAGTTGATCAGAAGGAATTTTTAAGTTTCGAAAATTTGTCTCAAAATTGTGTTTCCCCGATTATTAAAACCATGATCCAATCAGAATTAATAATCAAACAATTCAGAATCCATCATAATATTTATTGTGATTGAATCGTGCGATTAAAGTTGTAAAACAATAAACCACATAAAATCACATAACACATAAACATCATATAATCCAACATTCATATCATGTTAGGCACATAAACAATTTATATACACACAACATGATCTAGTATTGAAATAATCAACATGAACGGGGCTCTGATACCACTGTTGGGTTTCGTGGTCACATGCGCAGCGGAAGATAGGCATTTAAAATTTAATGAAACCCAAAGCCCATAGATCCATTCATATGATTAAGTCAAATACATGCATAATGAATACTAGAATACTAACCCTTGATGCCTTTGATTTTGCAACCTTGAATTCGATGGAGGCTTGAAATCTTGATCATGGACAAAGCAAGAATCACGAACTTTGAAGATGATGAATTTCACCCTCTAGCGGTATCCACACGCGAACGAATATCAAGAACACTTGATCTTGGTTGCTAGACCAAATTATGAAACACGTTTTCATAATTAAATATGAACTATATGGAATTTTATTTGTGTATAATTTTGTTCTTCAATCTAGGATTTCTTAGAACAAAATAAAACCCTCTCAAACTCTTTGGAGGCTTGCACAAACCTTGGGACTGAGTTATGGCCGAATTCTGATGTTTATACACAAGTAAGACCTATTCCAAATAGGAAACTTGTGTTAAAACCCGTCCAAAATTCGATTCCGGGTCAAATTAGGAATCTGCCCCCGACATCACCGTGCGGCCGCCCAAACCAAGGCGTGCGGCCACCCGGTTTTCTCTGCGGTCGCCCAGTCTTGCCGTGCGGTCGCCCACAGAGCCCAGATGGCCAGAAAATCCAATTTTCCAAAATTTCCAATATAGTCCTTATTTAGGATTCGTTATATTGTGTGTGACCCTCTAGGATTATACTAAGTTGGCAATGGGTTCAAACATGAAGACATAAGATATGATTATGTTCTAGCAAACCGTCATACCTACCCAATTAATATAACTAGATACAAGTTCGCATTCCTTTTAGAACATGTCATAATCCCTTTGTCCAGATGTCATTGAACACAAGTCATGGTCAACAAGTCAACTTGTATTGTTCAATACTTTCTCGATTCCGAATATGTTGATAATTCAAATGATATTGATCCAATCAATTCATTTGAGTTTGGCCAAACATTTTCATCAACATCATTCCTTCGAGGGGCCCAAGCTTGACTTCTCTCCGAAGAGGGACAAATCCATTTGGCTTATTATTCTTCCCTACGTGAATCCAATCATGCCAATCATACCCTTTATAACTACCGTGTTAAGGCAGCGTTTGAATATGTCAAACATAATCTTCATCAAGTGGAAGACTATAATAACTTCATGTCTAAGGATTCAAATGACATAACTAATATGAGATTTATATATGACATAGACCATGACATAAATCTCATATAGTGGGTCATGTCCAGTACCTTGTTCCAAACAAGTACCCATAAATCTAACATGATCATCCCATGATCATTTAGCCTTTATACTAGTGCTTAACAAGCTCTAGGGACGGAGATTATTATAAGCAAACACGAGCCATAATAATAATCTTATTATCTCTTTATCATTATGAATAAAATGATAACTTACACAACGTTTAACAAACGTGCCTAGGGCACCAACACCAACAGTTGCAACCAGCAAAGATAAAGTAAGCAACAGAGACACAAGGATTTGGAGAGGTTCACAGTGTAAATACTGCTACGTCCTCTACCAAGTTTGGTCAGAACTTGGATTTGGGTTAAGAGTACTATTAGATATCTCTAGTCTATTACAAGCACGGCTTTGCCGGAAACAAAGACTAAATTCTAGAGATCACTAATGGATCGTAATACAAATCTGACCAAGTGTTTTTGAGCGGAAAGTTCAAGAGAACTTATCTCACTCAGGTGGGTGTGTGAATAACTCAAACAACGTATTCCTTAAATGATCTAGTTCAGGAATACTAATAATGTTGTTTGAGTTGGTGCACAAGTGTATGTCCTATTAAATGATCTAATGATTATCTGGACACAGAATGTTTGAGTCTTTAATGAATACTCAAAAACATTCAACTCTTTTCAATGCTCTATTTTCACCAACCTTCTTCAATGCTCTAAGTCCACTATTTATAAGAGGAGTGAATGTCTTGAGTCTTGTAGAAGAAGGCTTGCAATTTGAATATCCAGCTGGGTAGTTGAGGAGCATTAAATGCGGTATCTTTAGCATTAATGGCGAAGATATGGGTAAAGACCCCTTTGTCTCAACCGGTTACCTGCAAAAAGCAAGTAGGGACAAAGTATAGCTAAAACTAGCTATGTGTCAGACGGCGCAGTAATCATGACAGAGCAGTTAAACTACTTTTTGATAAAACACTATGAAAGGACAGGGACAATCAGCAAGGTTGACTTTAAGAAGGGACGATGTAACCTAACTGACAGTACAGACTGTCTTTCTTTATCGGCATGTTGTGAATGGAGTTGATCGGCAACTTTGTGTTGCAAGTTGATCGGCAACTTGTGTAGCACGTTGATCGGCAACTTGTCGCGTGTTGAGAATAGAGTTGATCGGCAACTTGTTTACTGGTCTGCTGATTTGCTTCCTCTTGCTGGTTTGCTTTGTATGAAGAGATGTAATACACCTGTGCTGGTCACCAAGAATCCTAAGGGTACCTTACAAGGTTCTATTAAAAAATTGGGGGATCCTAAGTGATAACTATGATTGGGATTAAGCAATTTAATGTCCTAAACATATATTTGAACAACACTCAAACTTTAACTTGAAGATGGAGTTGTTGTAGAGAGCTTGTTGTGTAGAAATTTGTGTAGAGTTTTGTTGTTAAAACTCTTGTTGGGAGAATTTGTGTATAGTAAAAGTGTAGAGAGAATTTGAGGTTCTTTTCTAAGGTAAAATGAGAGGTTTAAATAGGTAGAAAAGAGAGGAAAAGATGGCTTTACAACCAATAAGAAAATAAATTAATAACAAATAATAAAGAGAAAATCAAATAATAAGTAAAAGAAATATTTTATTTTTAAGAAATGGTTAAGTGTCGCGACCCCGACCCCGCGGGCCCGGGACTCGCGAGCTAGACGTCGACTTAATACACAATTACCAAAATACTGAAGATAAAAATTCCATTTTATACCAAAAGATGATAGTATAAGTTTTGTAAATCCACTTGACGACAACAAAATACAACTAGCATAAGCTCCACAAGATTATAATCAAAAATACAAAATACACAATTCTTAATGACGTCAAAGTTTGGTGACACTATCCAAAAGGTTATACATTTAAATAATGCAAACTGAAACAACCTTCCCAAAAGTTACTTCCACACTCAACGTCCTCCTCGTGATCAGCGAGTACTAATCCTTTCCTCCTGGGGGGGTAAGGAAAAACAAAGAGAAAAGAAAGGGGGTGAGATAAATCTCAATAAGCTACTAATGCAACTACATGTCATGCTATGATGCAATAACAATAATAAATCACATATAGCACATATCAATGGCAATTAACTGATAGCAGCGGAAATAAACAAATAACAAAGGATATTAGCCAAGGTTTCTCAACTGATAGAACCAAATAAAGGATCGCTGCGCAGCTTCAAAATCAACCAATCAACATCTTCATAGCAGCATAAAAGCTGAAGAGAAAACCCCGGTACCGGAACAATAACCAAATAATATGTCACAAAGGACGGGAGATATGCCACAAAGTCATACTCCAAAAAGTTAGCTAGACTACTTCCGAAGGAAGCTAGCTCATCCCAACCAAGGCCAATCTGGAAGAGGAAAATAAGGGCAAAACAATGGTCAACATTATAATGGACTTGGCTCGTGCCATTATAATCTTTCCCATCTCCCGACACAACCACACATACCAGCTGGACTTTCAAATAAATGCCAAGTAATAAATACTAGCTTAAATAAACAACTCATGATTCCAAAGTAGGGAACCATTCCAAATAAATCACCACAAAGGTAAACCAATCCAAACAACACATCAAAGATGGCCAACATTCCCAAAACGATACTTAATCAAATTCCATAAAATATTTATTCACAAAGGAACCAATTCCAATTAATAAAGTGTTCCACGATGTTAACTTAAGTTAATTAGAGTAAATAAACTTAAACTAGGGAAGCCACTTAGTTTTAAACAAGCAAAAAGGCAGATTTCCAGGACAGGGGGCGGGCGGGCGCTTGTAATGGGTCAGGCGGGCGCTCATTTCATCAGAAGGTTGGCCGAAGGAAAAAGACCAGGTAAGCGGGCGCCTGGCTCCACCCGGGCGGGCGCTCGGTCTGGTTCTGGGTCGGGAATCAGCAACTGGGTTCTTCCATTTTCTTACCCATTTCACAAAATTCTCAAAATCAACCACAACCAAACTTTCCACCAAGCATAATCATGGACCCAAACAACTTATAAACTAGAAAGGAACCTAAATAACATCATCTATCAACCCAAACCAAGATTAAATCCCATTAATCACTAATGAATCCTTTTATCAAAATATCACAAAATGGATAATCAATCAAACACTTCAAAACCAAACCAAGAATCAATGTACATCATCTAAATCATCATATGAACATAGAATGAGCATTTTAACATAAAAATGGGGGAAAGTAAACTTACTTGAACTTTATGAAAGATGACGGAATTCGAATATTTTTGGTTCTACGCGATCCTATCGACGATCTAAACACATTTCATAAAATGAGCACAAAGAAAAGATGAGAGGAAGATGACTAAAATAAAGGAAATGAGAGGGGGAGAAACTTACCCTTTCTATGGAGGAGAGAGAGCTACCAGGGAGAAAATGAGGGAGGTGAGGTGAGGGAGAAGGGAGTAGGGAGGGAGTAGGAGATGATTATTTCAAAAAGTTACACTTAGGCCCCCTCCTCATCTACCTAGTACAAATAAACCCAAATAACCCTTCTACCAATATAATTCCCTACTTCACACTTAACACAAAATCAACCAATAATGCTAGACACACATTAATATTATGAGATATAAAATGCGCACATAAATAAATAATCAAATAACTAAATAAATAATAAATTATTTAATAATAAAATAGAGACGAGTTTTCGGGTCGTGACATTCACTCCTCCTTAAAGAAAATTCGACCAGAATTTTAAAGGTGCTTACCCGAAACAAAAAGCCACGGATATTTCCGTTCCATCTCTCCTCGAAGCTCCCACGTCGACTCTTTGACATTGTGATTCCTCCATAGCACTCTAACCAACGCAATTCTTTTATTCCTTAACTCTTGCACTTTAGTATCTAGAATCCGAACCGGTCGTTCCTCATATGACATGTCAGGCTCTATATCCTCGGGTACCCTCGATAACACGTGAGATGGGTCGTGTAAATACTTCCGAAGCATAGAAACATGAAAGACGTTATGCAACCGGTCAATAGAAGATGGCAATGCGAGTCGATAAGCAAGAAGTCCCACTTTCTCCAAAATCTCAAACGGCCCTATAAACCTCGGAGCCAATTTACCTTTCTTCCCAAACCTTCGAATACCCACCTTCGGAGACACCTTCAAGAACACAAAATCTCCGGTCTGAAAATTAAGATCACGTCTCTGGTGGTCCACATAGCTCTTATGTCGACTCTGGGCGGTCTTCAATCGATCCCGAATGACTTTGACTTTCTCAACTGAATTTTGAACCAAATCGATACCCCATATCTTTGCTTCCCCGATTTCATCCCAACAGATAGGCGATCTACACTTTCTCCCATAAAAAGCCTCGTAAGGAGCCATCTCGATACTAGCCTGATAACTGTTATTATAAGAAAACTCCACTAGAGGTAAATGAACATCCCAAGAATCAGAAAAGTCTATCGAACAAGCTCGCAACATATCCTCTAAAATCTGAATAGTCCTCTCGGATTGACCGTCAGTCTGAGGGTGAAAAGCTGTACTGAATCTCAAATCGGTACCCAAAGCTTCCTGTAACGCTTTCCAGAATCTAGAAGTAAACCTCGGATCACGATCCGACACAATGCTAACCGGAACCCCATGCAATCTCACAATCTCATTTATATAAAGGGTCGCAAGTTTCTCCATCGAGTATCTAATATCAATCGGTAAGAAATGAGCACTCTTGGTCAATCTATCCACGATCACCCAAACACTGTCAAACTTCCTACGGATTCGAGGTAGTCCCGTAACAAAATCCATAGTCACATGTTCCCATTTCCACTCCGGAATCTCTAATGGATGAAGTAGTCCTGCGGGTCTCTGATGCTCGGCTTTGACCTGCTGACAAGTTAAACACTTCGATACATACTCAGCTATTTCTCTCTTCATGTTGTTCCACCAAAATTGTTGCTTCAGATCTTGGTACATCTTCGTACTACCCGGATGAATAGTATATCTTGATTTATGACCCTCATCTAAAACTTGCCTCTTTATTCCATCAACGTCGGGCACACACAACCGTCCACGAAAAGTCAACACCCCAATCGAACTCAAAGAACAATCCTCAAAGTTCTTCTCTTTCAATTTACCCATTATTTTCACTAATTCGGGATCTTCTTTATGAGCTTCCTTTATTCTTTGAATTAGGGTTGGAGATACCCTAATATTCGCAAAAATAGCCCCATGTCTCGATTCACGAGGACACCAATCTCGAACATCCTCAAGCATTTTCCACTCTCGAACCATCATCGAAGCCACATAAGATTTTCTACTAATCGCATCGGCTACAACATTCGCCTTCCCGGGATGATAGGATATCTTACAATCATAGTCCTTCAAAAGTTCCATCCATCGACGCTGTTGGTTATTAAGTTCCTTCTGAGAGAAAAGATACTTCAAACTCTTGTGATCCGTGAAAATCTCAAATTTCGCTCCGTAAAGGTAGTGCTTCCACTTCTGAAGAGCAAATACGATAGCTGCCAATTCCATATCGTGAGTAGGATAATTCTGTTCACTCGGACTCAACTTCCTCGAAGCATACGCGATCACTTCCCATTCTGCATTAAAACACAACCCAAGCCTTCCTTCGATGCATCACTATAGATCACTAAGTCGTCGTTCCCATTCGGTAATGCAAGAATCGGTGCGGTAGTCAACCTCTTCTTCAATTCCTCAAAACTGTTATCACACTTTTCGGTCCACTCAAACGGAACATTCTTTCGGGTCAACTGAGTCAACGGTGTAGCAATCCGCGAAAACCCTTCTATAAACCTCCTGTAGTATCCGGCTAACCCCAGAAAACTTCTGATCTCAGTCACTGTCTCGGGTCTCTTCCAATCAACAATAGCTACTATCTTCGAAGGATCCACAGAAATCCCATCTTTATAAATAACATGCCCCAAAAATGAAACTTTCTTGAGCCAAAATTCACACTTACTAAACTTCGCGAACAACTGCTCCTTTGCAAGAACTGATAAAACTGTCCTCAAATGTTGCTCGTGTTCCTCTCGAGATTTAAAATAGACAAGAATATCATCGATGAAAACCACTACAAACGAGTCAAGATAAGGATGGAAGATTCGGTTCATCAAATCCATAAACACGGCCGGTGCATTAGTCAACCCAAACGGCATAACCACGAATTCATAATGACCATAACGAGTGCGAAAGGCAGTCTTCGGAATATCATCCGATCGAATCTTTAGTTGATGGTACCCACTCCTCAAATCAAGTTTAGAAAATACTACCGACCCTTGAAGTTGATCGAATAAATCATCAATATGCGGTAGAGGATATTTGTTCTTCACCGTTACCTGATTCAACTTTCGGTAATCAATACACAACCTCAACGAACCGTCTTTCTTTCTCACAAACAAAACCGGTGCTCCCCACGGGGAAACACTAGGCCGAATAAACCCTCTATCAAGCAACTCCTGCAACTGAACCTTCAATTCTTTCAACTCTGCCAGGGCCATTCTATAAGGTGCTTTCGAAATCGGAGCTGTACCTGGTAGAAGATCTATACAGAACTCTATCTCTCGATCGGGCGGCATATCATACTCAGAAGAGAAAACATCAGGAAATTCTCTAACTACCCGAACAATTTCCAAACCGGGTGATTCTTTCTTGGTATCAAGCACACTAGCCAAGTAACCCTCACAACCACGATGCAATAATTTTCTCGCTTTCACATAAGAAATTAAACGAATTTTTCTACTCAAAAGACTAGCCTCAAAAACAAACTTAGGCACATTGGGAATAGAAAAAGTAACAACTTTCTTACGACAATCAACAGAAGCATGAAACTTGCTCAACCAATACATACCCAAAATAACATCAAAGTCTTGAATCGGAAGGACTACCAAGTCCGCATAAAAGACACGACCACATATAAGCACATCACAATCACGAAATACTCTATCGGTCACCAAACATTCTCCTATAGGGGTCGACACCTCTAGCACATAAGGTAAAGACTCAAATGCAGCATTTAGCAAAGAAGCAAATTGCACAGATATGTAAGAATGCGATGATCCTGGATCTACTAACGCACGAGCGCTCACATTAGACTCAGAAACAATACCTCCAATAATGGAAGGATCATCGGTAGCTTGTTGTTGATTCATGGCAAATACCATTCCTTGGACCTTGGGCTTTCCCACAACATCTCTTTTCTGACCCTGTGGAGCACCAGCTCCTACCCCCGATGGTTGACCTCTGTTTCTCGGCCAATCTCTAGCAAAGTGCCCCAACTGACCACAATTGGTACATTTTCCTTGCTTCTTCCAACACCGGCCCTCTGAGTGGCCTTCCCTCTGACAATAGGTGCAAAGCCCCCTATTTTGGTTCCCCGGAGTAGTACCTGGATTCCTTGGTACGGTTTGTCCCCTGAACTGAGATGGTCCTCCCGAATTACCTCGGTTATCTGAACGCTGATGTAGTTATGACTTGGTATGACTTCCTTGCTTACCCGTGTTCGCGACCTTGGTCTTCCTCTTATGTTCCCCAATGTCTTGCTCGATTAGGTATACACGATCCACGGCATCCTGGAATGCCAGAATCCTCTGAGCTATAAGCTGATTCCGGATAGATGTCTTCAAACCTCGGATGAATCTCATTGCTTTCTGTTCCTCCGTCCTCACAAGATAGTCACAGTACCTGGCTAATTCTGTGAACTTAGCTGAGTACTGAGCCACGGACAATAAGCCTTGGTCCAAATTGAGAAGCTCGATCTCCTTCCGGTTCTGATCAACTACCGGAATAAAATGCTCTTTGAATTTCCGCACAAACAATTCCCACGCATACGGTGTATTAGTCACGTCCCAACTTGCTTTAATCCCTTTCCACCAAAGCTCGGCGGTACCCACAAGTTTATAGGCCGTAAATCGGACCTTATCCTCACCAGTGCAACCAAAGATATCGTAAATTTTCTCCATTGATTCGATCCATAGCTCGGCCTTCTTCACATCGGGTTCCCCATTATACTCCGCCGGTTTCAGTTTCAAGAATTGCTCCAAACCATATCGGGGTGGTGGTGCTTGCTCTACTCTCGGCCCTTGGTCATGAATAGCCTTCATGGCCGCCTCAAACATACCCTGAAACATTGCACGGGCTTCATCTTTTGTTTCATTCTGATTTGACGTTCCGGCGTTACCTTCACCACTTCTTCTTCTAGCCATTTCGAATAAGTGCCTGCATAAAACAACAACCGTTACTCACTCCGAACACAACTACCCTCCTAGGTCATACTAGTCCACCTATACTTAAACTTAGAGCTAAACCATAGCTCTGATACCAACTGTCGCGACCCCGACCCCGCGGGCCCGGGACTCACGAGCTGGACGTCGACTTAACACACAATTACCAAAATACTGAAGATAAAAATTCTATTTTATACGAAAAGATGATAGTATAAGTTTTGTAAATCCACTTGACGACAACAAAATACAACTAGCATAAGCTCCACAAGCTTATACTCAAAAATACAAAATACACAATTCTTAATGACGTCAAAGTTTGGTGACACTATCCCAAAGGTTATACATTTAAATAATGCAAACCGAAACAACCTTCCCAAAAGTTACTTCCACACTCGACGTCCTCCTCGTGATCAGTGAGTACTAATCCTTTCCTCCTGGGGGGGTTAAGGAAAAACAAAGAGAAAAGAAAGGGGGTGAGATAAATCTCAATAAGCTACTAATGCAACTACATGTCATGCTATGATGCAATAACAATAATAAATCACATATAGCACATAGCAATAGCAATTAACTGATAGCAGCGGAAATAAACAAATAACAAAGGATATTAGCCAAGGTTTCTCAACTGATAGAACCAAATAAAGGATCGTTGCGCAGCTTCAAAATCAACCAATCAACATCTTCATAGCAGCATAAAAGCTGAAGAGAAAACCCCGGTACCGGAACAATAACCAAATAATATGTCACAAAGGATGGGAGATATGACACAAAGTCATACTCCAAAAAGTTAGCTAGACTACTTCCGAAGGAAGCTAGCTCATCCAACCAAGGCCATCTGGAAGAGGAAAATAAGGGCAAAACAATAGTCAACATTATAATGGACTTGGCTCGTGCCATTATAATCTTTCCCATCGCTCGACACAACCACACATACCAGCTGGACTTTCAAATAAATGCCAAGTAATAAATACTAGCTTAAATAAACAACTCATGATTCCAAAGTAGGGAACCATTCCAAATAAATCACCACAAAGGTAAACCAATCCAAACAACACATCAAAGATGGCCAACATTCCCAAAACGATACTTAATCAAATTCCATAACATATTTATTCACAAAGGAACCAATTCCAATTAATAAAAGTGTTTCACGATGTTAACTTAAGTTAATTAGAGTAAATAAACTTAAACTAGGGAAGCCACTTAGTTTTAAACAAGCAAAAAGGCAGATTTCCAGGACAGGGGGCGGGCGGGCGCTTGTAATGGGTCAGGCGGGCGCTCATTTCATCAGAAGGTTGGCCGAAGGAAAAAGACCAGGTAAGCGGGCGCCTGGCTCCACCCGGGCGGGCGCTCGGTCTGGTTCTGGGTCGGGAATCAGCAGCTGGGTTCTTCCATTTTCTTACCCATTTCACAAAATACTCAAAATCAACCACAACCAAACTTTCCACCAAGCATAATCATGGACCAAAACAACTTATAAACTAGAAAGGAACCTAAATAACATCATCTATCAACCCAAACGAAGATTAAATCCCATCAATCACTAATGAATCCTTTTATCAAAATATCACAAAATGGATAATCAATCAAACACTTCAAAAACCAAACCAAGAATCAATGTACATCATCTAAATCATCATATGAACATAGAATGAGCATTTTAACATAAAAATGGGGGAAAGTAAACTTACTTTAACTTTATGAAAGATGACGGAATTCGAATATTTTTGGTTCTATGCGATCCTATCGACGATCTAAACACATTTCATAAAATGAGCACAAAGAAAAAATGAGAGGAAGATGACTAAAATGAAGGAAATGAGAGGGGGAGAAACTTACCCTTTCTATGGAGGAGATAGAGCTACCAGGGAGAAAATGAGGGAGGTGAGGTGAGGGAGAAGGGAGTAGGGAAGGAGTAGGAGATGATTATTTCAAAAAGTTACACTTAGGCCCCCTCCTCATCTACCTAGTACAAATAAACCCAAATAACCCTTCTACCAATATAATCCCCTACTTCACACTTAACACAAAATCAACCAAATATTATGAGATATAAAATGCGCACATAAATAAATAATCAAATAACTAAATAAATAATAAATTATTTAATAATAAAATAGAGACGGATTTTCGGGTCGTGACATTAAGAATATGGGATTGGGAGTTATAAAATAAAGGGTTTAATGCTATAATAAAACATGTGATAAAAAGATGGTTTTTGACTCTAAAAATGGATGGAAAAGGCTGCAATCCGTAACAGTCAATATGGGAGGCGCGCGGGTCCGGCCAGTTAGGTCAAACGCACGCACGGCACATGGCTATTACGGGAGGCGACCGCGGGTAAAAATGACAGAATGACAGAATGACCTTAAAAGTTAACTTTGTTATGCAGTTTAGTCCAAAACTAGCGGAATCAGTTAGGAACTTAACCGAAGTAACAGAATTTAACAAAAATAAGTTAAATAAAAATACTATGTATGAAATCGGGGTATGAGAGGTCCAAGGCGGGGTGTCTGCAGAGCCCCTCGGCGACGTGGATTGCAATGCAAAACGCGTCGACAAAAGAAAGACAACCGCCGAGGACATCGAGAAAGAAAAGAAAGCAAAGACTCAATGAAAGTAGGAATTTAAAATTGCAAGACATAGAGGTGTGTTCCCTATGTGAGCGACTTTTGTTGATAGAAGAGGTGGCATGATCCGTTTGTAAATCCGCTGGTTGAATCCGTTAGTGAATCCATTGAATGAGTCCGTTTGTGAACCTTGTTGACGAATCCGTTAGTGAATCCGCTTGATGAATCTGTTAGTGAATCCATTGAATGAGTTCGTTTGTGAACCCTGTTGACGAATCGGTTGTGAATCCGCTTGATGAATCCGTTAGTGAGTCCATAGAATGAGTCCGTTAGTGAACCCTGTTGACGAATCCATTAGTGAATCCGCTTGATGAATTTGTTAGTGAATCCATAGAATGAGTCCGTTAGTGAACCCTGTTGACGAATCCGTTAGTGAATCCGCTTGATGAATCTGTTAGTGAATCTATTGATGAGTCCGTTAGTGAACCCTGTTGACGAATCCGTTAGTGAATCCGCTTGATGAATCCGTTAGTGAATCCATTGATGAGTCCGTTTGTGAACCCTATTGACGAATCCATTAGTGAATCCGTTTGATGAATCCGTTAGTGAATCCATTGAATGAGTCTGTTTGTGAACTCTGTTGACGAATCCATTAGTGAATCCGTTTGATGAATCCGTTAGTGAATCCATTGAATGAGTCCGTTTGTGAACCCTGTTGACGAATCCATTAGTGAATCCGCTTGCTGAACCCGTTTGTGAGTCCATTTGTCGAATCCGTTTGTGAACCCGATGGCTGCGTCCGTTTGTGAACCCGTTGCTGAATCCGTTTGTGAATCCATTTGCCGAATGCTTGTACCTGTTATATGTATGCTTTTGCAGATATATGTGCTTGTGTGAGTGTGAAATAGAAATTGTGAGAGAAAATTGTGATTGTGGTGTGATGTGATTTGGAAAGCAGAGATTGCTTGAGAGAGATTTTTCAAGAATGGATAAATTTCTTTTGTGTGTGATGTGATTTACAGAATGCATGAACGATGTTCATACCTTCAATTACCATGACCGCTTGATTTGGGATGGATTTCTGATGTTGTGGCTTTGATGAAGAATGTCCATGCTTTGGATGTTGATGAGTTGCTTTCACTTTCGATGGAGGTATGATCACTCTTGATGATGGGTTGGTCGTGCCAAAAGGATGCCTACGTATCCCTTGAAGGGAATCAGACCAGCGTAGTTCAAGGATGATGGAGAACGCTGGGGAAGAAGCTAGGAGCAAAGCAAAATGAAACACATACTTTTTAAACAAGTAAGGAGACAAGAAAAAGAAAAAAGATAAAAATCTTTTTGTCGTTTTTTTTTTTTTTTTTTTAGTTCGTGGGTGAACCATTTTAACCATTGTGTATTTGTAAATCCAACCCAAGATAAAGTCATGTTCGATCGAAGTTTGGATTGCCTCGCTTTGAATTATGTTGTCGTTGTTGTGCCCAACGAGGATGGATGTCTAGCCCCAAGAGATTTGTCAATTGTGGGGCTTTAAAAGACTTTCGATGCCAAGATACCAAGGGGTTGTTGATTGTAAAGCCCCTAGAACGCCTTTGATGTCAAACTTTGAGTGAATCATGAAGTACCAAGATAAATCGCCTTTTGTTGTTGACGTGAGTAAGCCCCAAGAGGAGATTATTGATACCAAGCTTCGAGAGATTGCAAAGCCCCAAATGTCATGTACTTGTTGTTTGCGAGCTTGAAGATGGTGGGTTGTAAAGACCTATCGATGTAAAGCCCCAAATTATCTTGGAATCGGCTCGGCATTGAGAGCGGATGCACCGTCGGGTAGAGATCTCCTTCTTACTCTTACTGGGGAGATGAATAGCCTCATTGTGGTTGGTACCTAAATGGCGGAAATATTTAAAGATGCAGTAGTATCTTGTGGTGTTGTCGAGGTCGCGGATGATAAGGTCTCGGTGTGATAAGGTCCCCAAATGGGTATGCTTGCTTGAGTCTTCTTGAGTTGAACTAATGACGGATCTTCGGATGCAACTAGTGCTTGAGGCGCAAGAGCCACACTTTTTGCTTTTGATCTTGGAGAAAGGGGTGCTGAATTGCAGAAACATTAGGATTGGCCACACTACAACAAAAGTGGCTTTTCCCGGCACTTTAAAAAGTGCCGGAAATTGAAAAAAAATGCCGGAATTCCGGCACTTTTGAAAGAGCCGGAAAAAGTGGTGTCGGCAATACTTACCGGCACTTTAAAAGTGCCGGAATTTCCCGGTACTTTTCAGAAGTGCCGGAATTTCCCGGCACTTTTTTTCGGCACTTTTTAAAGTGCCGCTAATTGAAATAAAAATATTTTTGAATTTACCCGGATTCGAACCCACGACCTCTTGCATACAAAGTACACCTTCTACCGCTAAGCTAAATCATTTTTTGTTATAAATTTTCATATACAATTATTTTTTACAAAACAAAAACTTATATTAGGGCATTTCTATTATTGTAGTCCATAAAAATCTAATATAAGTAACAAATTAAAGCAAAGTTACATGAAAATTATGATTAAATTTAAAAATTAAATAAAAATTTCAAAACAAACATCTTCTTTTTAGCGGCACATTATAAAAAAGTGCCAGAAATTAGCAGCACTTATAAAAAGTACCGGAAATTCCTGGCACTTTTGAAAAAGTGCTGCTAATTCCCGGCACTTTTTCGAAAGTACCGCTAATTCCCAGCACTTTTTCGAAAGTGCCGCTAAATTCTCGGCACTTTTTCAAAAGTGCCTCTAATTCCCGGCATTTTTTTATAAAATGCCGGAAATTTAGCGGCACTTATGAAAAAGTGCCGGAAATTAGCGGCACTTTTGAAAAAGTGTGCCGGGAATTAGCGGCACTTTTTCCAAAAGTGCTGAAAATTAGCGGCACATATGAAAGTGCCAGTAAATAACTGCCGGGATAAGCCATTTTTGTTGTAGTGCCATGGCATTTCCCGCTATAACCCTGTTTTGATTGAGTTTAGCATATTGAATCTTTTTCCTTTTCTCTAAGACTTTCTTCATAACCTCGTCGTAAGTCACAACATAAGATTCAACAAATTCATTCATAACATCGGAGCCCTCCTTTCAAACCAGAAGACCTTTGACGTGAAGTACTAAGAGACCCTTGAAGCTTATAAAGCCATAAGACTACTCCCAAATTGCATTGCTCGAGTATCATCCCCCCAAAAAGATTTTCAATTACGAAGCCCCAATATTGCCCTTTGCTTGGATTACTGTAATGTCGTAGCCCAAAAGATTGTAAATTGCGAAGCCCCTTGAGACCTTTGGTGCCAAATTGATAGAGGAAGCTTCAAATGTTGCACATGACTTTGCTAGGGCCACCGTTGGGGGAGGTGAAGTGAATTGCATTTTTGCTAAGGGAGCCTTTCAAACTTGAGTCTAGCCCCTAGAGTGCCATCACTGATTGCAAGTAGAGCAAGAAATGCCTATCGTTGATTGGGGAACAGGCACGAGCACATATGACATGAAGGCTTTTCGACATTTCTTTTTGAGAGACTTTGAGGATAGTCTCATACATATTTCTTGAGCGTAGCCCCTAGTGCTCATTAACTGTTAAATGAAGCAAAAGAAGCTCTCATTCTTGAGCACATAGCCCCTAGGACGTCATCATTTATCGAGCAAAGCAAGAGACTCGACCCTCGTGTGGGGAACAATCATAAGAGGACATGTCGAGAGCTACTCCATTTCTCGGGAAGCCTTCGGCATACTGTAAGGGCACATGCTTGGAGAAGCTTAAAAACTGAGTCACGCGTTGTTGCCATTTGCTGCCCAAACTAATTGACTCACTGGGGACCATTTGTGCAACCTCGTACCCCTCAATGATGGGCTCGTTCTCGGATGGATCTCGGTTACCATGGGGCTTTTTTCTCATGAACCTAATAATACACATTGTTGGAGAAAACCCTTACTTCAATAACCCCAAACAACCTTTGGTCGTGCCATGTGTTCTCAAACCTTTTGCAATTCCCAAAGTTGACTCGGTGGGGAACTGGCTTGCTGAGGAGATTCAATGTAGAACCTGTGCAGTTGTCTCATTTAGAGGCCGGGGATCTCCATTTCTCTTTCCCTCTCTCTCTCATTCTCTCTTTTTTTTATGACGCACCCTATTTTTTGCCTAGACCGCCCTTTCGGGTTTTTCAATCTAGCGGGCATCTCTTTTGTGTCTTCTTTTTGACTCGATTAAAGAGGAAGTGTGCATTGACTCTAGCTGAGGAGATAAGACATGTGATTTTGCGGTGGAGACCTTTTGTCACTAAAGGTGAGTGACATTGACTTGACTAGGGAAGTGGTCCCTAGTATTGACATGTATTTTTATTGAATGACTCACGAAGGCAAGTAAGTCATTAAGAGAGAAGAGAAAGAAAGCCCCAATTTTTTTTTTTTATTTTTTTTTTTTTTTTTTAAATTTCTTACTTAAATCATAATTGAACTCAATACATAATCATTAATAGAAGCGCCTAGGAGACAAATCCTAAGGAGGGAAAATCTTCTCTCTAACTTCTGGGAGTGTCGCTGAAAGATAAGAAGCTCCTAGACTCGATAAAGAACGCAAAGCGATTCCAAATCTAAGAAAGTTGTTCAATCTTTTTGGTGATTAATTCATTGTCAAATGACTCGTACAAAGATGTCCTGACAAGTTCGAGATGAAGGCCGATCACCATAACGCGCTAGGGCTAAACATATCTTTTTTATTGCATGAGACCGGACCCGAAGGTTGCCTACATTCCTCCAGTGTAGAGGCTCAGGTCACCGTAGTTCTTGTGGATGCTCCATTCTTCGTGATGGTTGCTTCGTCCTTTGTTGGTGGATGATGATGATGATCTTGCGAATTTCATTTGAATGAGGGGGATTTTTTTTTTTTTTTTTTTTGTGCTCTAACTTTTGCCTATGTTGATTTGAGGATTTCAACCTAGCGAGTTTTTTTTTTACTTTTTTTTTAATCCCCTTTTGAAAACTTTGCTTGATGTTGCTCCATGGTTGTAGTTCCGCCTTGCTTGATATCTTGGATTTTTCGTTGATGCCTTCGTCACGATGTTTAGCCCCTAGGTGTTCAAGTGATGGCCTTCGTTCCAAAACTTGTTTAGATTTCATCATTTTGCCAAGAATTAAATTGAACAACTTGGAATTGTTATTGAAGACCGACTCAAACTTTGACATTAATGAGAAGGAATGAAACTTAATGCATACATTAGAGGACTTTGACTCTCTTTTTTTTCTTTTTTTTTTTAATTCCTATTACTGGGTAGAGAAAGAGAAACGGAGATCGTTGTCGTCGTCCTTGTTGTTGTAGGCCTCCTTGTAGCATGATCTCTTGTTGAAGCCCCATTTCAAATCTGAGCCTCTTCCTTGATGAGTTGCTCTTCACCCAAGGTAAATTCACCATTGTCGATCAAATCTTGGATGATGTTTCGGAGAAGGAAGCATTCCTCGGTAAGATGGCCACTGTGTTGATGATAGCCACAATATTTGTGATGGGCATGGTTGGCGTTGATCGCCTTGGGTTGGTACCCTTGTAAAGGCTTGATCTTTCCATTTGCCACCAAAGTTTCAAATGCTTCGGCTCGGGTCATTCCTAGGAGAGGAGTGAAAACTCGGTTGTTGGCGGTACTTTTGTGACTTTTGAGGGACGGGCCACATGAGCATGCTTTACCATTGAACTTTGCTTTGTTGTCGGTGAGCTCTTGCAAACGGGCCTTGAGTTTGGAAACCTATTCTTTGTGAATTTTTTCTCTCGAGATCAAAGCGGGATTGCCACAAATCGTCTTTTCTGCGGGCATCCTCCGTAAGTCTATCCATATGTTCCCTTATGGCTCTCATTATGTTGAAGAGCCTTTCGTTGGACACGGAAATGTACCCACCATTGTTGTTGTTGCCGTTGGAAGCCATTGGACCTATTGAAAGAGCACGGTTGATCTTAGGATGGCCCCACAAACACTTTTTAAATAAAATAAATTAACCCACAAACAGGAAAATACTCAACCACATAAGGAAAAATGACTTTTTTTTTTATTTACAAAAGTCGGAAGGACGTAGTCCTTTTTGGGGATTCTAGAAAAATAGTGGAATCATCACACTAGTATATAGACCTTCTCGCGGTCCCATATACTCATCGGATTCCACCACGCTTGTGATACCTATATGTGACGGGATTAAACTAAATTAATTTCATAAAGCATACATGCAGGGACGGAGTTTTATTTCGTCCATAATAACCACTTGGGGACGGAGTTTTATTTCGTACATAATAACCACTTGTTTCTTTTGAAAACGGCATGTATGATTTAATGACATTAGTTTAGAGAAATCTCGACACACGAAAACCGACTTGGTCACGGAGTGTTATAGACCCTAACTAGAATTGTGTTGGCTTGTGCTCGGTTAAAGAGAGGCTTAAGGTCACCCCCGGCATGTAGTGATGAACTACGCCACGGGTTGAGGTTTACCGCTTCGGAAGAGTCAAGGTCGGGTGGAGCTTGAAACTTCCTAGGATGGGCCTCGACGGGTTTGGGGTTATGAACTTGTGCGACTCGATTGTGAGAAATTCATAATTAGAAAGCAAATAAAAACATAATTAGAACTTTCGAATCACCCGTGTGACCGATAAAATAAACAGAAAGTAAAAACTGTTTTGTGCAAGCCCGGTGCCCACACACTGTCAAAATTGTTCTGTTTTTGTGCACTGTTCTGTTTCTGGAGAATGATAAGAAGCGCGCGCATTGGGCTACTTACTCGGGAGGCGCGCACATTAGAGGAAGAGGGGCAGAGGCGCCCGCTTCTGGGTGAAAACCTGCAAATCAGTGGGTTCAAGGGATTGCCTTGACCCTAAATAAGAAAATTTTTCCATACAGTAATTGTTAGCACAGAAACATGAAATGGAAGGATAAGAAGGAAGGCGGGCGATTCTGGTAATTGGGGTCGGACGCCCGCGCTTTAGGCTTAGAAGGTCAGAGGCGCGCGCTTCCAACCTTTTTTACCGGAATGCCCAGAAAACAAAATAAAAGAACACCAAAAGCAGAAACGCAAGTTTAACCCTCTAAATTATCCCCAGCAGAGTCGCCACTGTAGATACCCCGGAAAAACCACACCTTGGCTAGAGCGGTGGAAGGATCCTAGGATGTCTATTTGATTTTATTTGTTAGAGTCACCACCTATGTTATTAAGGGAACGTAAGAAAAACCTAAAGAATAGCCTATTTTATGTACAAAACCAGCGATTCGGGAGAGAAGGGTTCGGAGGTTAGGTGACGGAGTAGGAAGTACTTAAACACCCACTCCGCCCCGCTTACGCGGGTCTTGCTACTAAAGGTGTTCTCATGTAAAAAGTCCTTCAATTTATTAATAGTGCTAACGATTATAATGTAAAGAAAAGGGGAAATAAAAGAGAATTGCTTTATGATTTAATGTCAAAGGTTACATGTAACAATTACATTAATATGAAATGGCGAAATTAAAGTAGTAAGGAATGTTGAAAGATAACCTTGACCAAACTTCAATAGTGAAGTGACATTTTAGGTCATGTTCCCTTTTATGGGGATTGCATACATAACTAGATAAATAAAATAGAAGAAGAAGAGTAAGGTACCTTTAGAAAAAAAGAACCTGAAACTTTAACTTGAAGATGGAGTTGTTGTAGAGAAATTGTTGTGTAGAAATTTGTGTAGAGTTTTGTTGTTAAAACTCTTGTTGGGAGATTTTGTGTATAGTAAAAGTGTAGAGAGAATTTGAGGTCCTTTTTTAAGGTAAAATGAGAGGTTTAAATAGGTAGAAAAAATGGCTTTTCAACCAATAAGAAAATAAATAAATAATAAATACTAAAGAAAAAATCAAATAATAAATAAAAGAAATATTTTATTTTTAAGAAATGGCTAAGAATATGGGATTGAGAGTTATAAAATAAAGGGTTTAATGCTAGAATAAAACATGTGATAAAAAGATGGTTTTGGACTCTAAAAATGGAGGGAAAATGCTGCAATCCGTAACAGTCAACGTGGGAGGCTCGCGGGTCCGGCCAGTTAAGTCAAACATGCGCGCGACACATGGCTATTACGGGAGGTGCCCGCGGGTAAAAATGACAGAATGACCCTAAAAGTTAACTTTGTTATGTAGTTTAGTCCAAAACTAACGGAATCAGTTAGGAACTTAATCGAAGTAACAGAATTTAACAAAAATAAGTTAAATAAAAATACTATGTATCCAATCGGGGTACGAGAGATCCAAGGCTCAGAAACCCTAGGAACTCAAGAGCAAAATCCCCAATTAGAAACCCTAGAACAGCCTGATTCCCATCAAGATGAAAAAGAAGAAGAAGAAGAGGAGGGAGAATGCCCGTTTTGTGCGTATATGAAAGCAGGTGCATGCAGAGAAACATTTATTGAATGGGAAAATGTGTAGATGAAGGGGAGAAGAACAAGGAGGATATTGTTCACAAGTTTTTTGAGGTTACTGATGTGTTGAAGAAGTGTATGGAGGCAAACCCGGATCACTATGGAAATAGAAAATGAAGCTGCAACTGCAACAGTCACGGGGAATCAAGAAATGCAAAGTCAGACTTCTTGATTTGGCGATTGGGCATTTGGGGATTTGGGGAGGCAGTAAAGATTGCTGGAGAGCTGACATTCAGAGAAATTTTTGAGGTACATTATCAGGAAATTTGAGAATATCTTACATGTTTGATTAGGTTTTAAGTTTCTTCTGGTAGTTAATTTGACCTGAATTGAACTAATCATAACTAGCTGAATGAAATTTTATTTTTGTTTTCTTTTTCTGGGATATTTATATATTTATAGTGTGTTCTAATGATCCTAAGTAACATTTGAAGTGCTTAATTTTTGAAAATTCGAATTCGCTTTTTGTATGATTCAATTTGTTGCTTTATGATTATGTAACTGTTGCAAAATCTGAGTTCCGTTCCATAGATGTCTTCCATATGAGAGTTAACCATCTTTTTAATTCAGTTGCCCATTTTCTTGTTTTGCCATTCTTGGTGCAAGTTGGTGGTTGTCTCTCTGTTTGTTAATTGTTTGTGGTCAGTGTTAGTCACGTAAGGAGCTGAAGAAGGCTCTTTCATTTAGCTGGATTGAGATAAACTTGTTCATTGAGTAAACCACAAAATGGACCCGCGTACTATTGCCCCAACATCATTTTGACCTGCGTACTAATGGAGTCGGATCTAGTGAGTAATGGAGCAGGATTTTCACTATGGTCCGGTCAGGTTCATTGGGACGATTGACAGCGAGGGCAATGCGAGGTGCCAGACTATATTTTTTATAAATATTTATAATTATATGAGTTATATTTAAATCATTATTAGAGTTTTGTTTTATCATTAATATGTAATTTTGTAGTAATAATAAATAGAAAAATATTAATGGATAATTTAAATGAAAATTACAATAATATTCATCATGTGATAAACACATGACTTTTTTTTTGTTAGTTTTTTAAACTTTGTTTAAGATTCAAGGGGTAAAGTGGCATAATTTGAACTTTAAAGTCACATTTGTAAATAAAAGTCATACTTTTTGTTAAGTTATTAACAACCCTGTTAACTTTTTAATTGGCGTTACAAATCTTAGGCAAATTGATAATAAAACTATAGTACGCAATGTACATTTACTGAGTTGGTAGTAAGCAGGTCAAATCAAAGTGATGTTGGGCCAATTGTACACGGGTCCATTCAATGTTCTGAAGGTCCATATTGGCTGTAAAGTTTTCCCTACCATAACAAGTGCATACCTAGGGCCCGAACTCGAGACGCATAATAAAGGTAGAATAGTCTCTTGCTAGCTAATCCCGAGTTCCTGTTCATATGGGTGTAAACAGCCAACCAAATAATGGGGTTACATGATGAGTAGCCATAAGCAGGCAAGATGTGCATTCGTACAAGGATCATGTAAGCAGCCTAGCTGAAAAAGCTGCTGCGCGTTCCCTTTTAAGTCGAAGATTTCTAGTAAGTTCTCTTGTAGTCTGCTTGGTGTGTTTGAAAACTACCTAAGATGAGAAGTCCTGTTCTTAACATGAGCATTGGAGATTAATATCCTATAGATACTTGAAGTTGATTGTGTGAGTGAGAGAGAGAGAAGGGGGGGGGGGGGATATTCTATAACTATCAGATCTGGAATGATATCAAATTTGTTTCATTTATTATAATGAAGTACATGAACACAGTTAAAAAACCACACAACTACATATATATGATATATACCCATCATTAATTAGTATATATGTCTCGCTTCTCTCGCAACAAAAGTATATTGCTAAATCATCTGAAACACTCCCTTTAGGATACTCTTTGTGCTTCCCTTCAAACAAGTTTACGAGGGTTCCTAACACTCAAAAGTTTCACATCATCAACAACAGGCCCACAAAGTGAAGCAAAATCATCGCTCCTCATAGTATAAAATGTGCTTAGGAACATAATCCTAGTCCTTTCACTCGTAGCCTTAAACCTTAAAATTGCCCGTTTGTATCCACCTTTTCCTTTAGATTCGTAAGGTACTTTTAGGGTGTCCTTGCCAGCAAATGCCTCAACTATCATCGACCCTTCACACGAGTTGCTTGCATCTCCCACTGCAAAGGAGAGCGTGTAGGATTTCCCAATCGTGGTTCGGGCCACTTGTGCAATTGCACTTTCTTTCCCTGCAACGAGCTCAACGCCTCGCCTTCCTTGTGGGACCGAAAAATGTTGGGAGTCTATGTATTTGACGGCCTTTAGAGACTCAATCATCCATCCGGGGATAGGAGAGTGGTCATCTTCGATATTTGGGGGTACTAGGACTCCCCATGATGCGTTAGGGAATATGTATGGACCTTCTTCAAATCCCCCATTTTTCAATAGGTTCTCTACATTGTTACAAGTCACATATAAAGTCAAACAAGGTAAAAAGTAAGTTACTAAAAAACTAGAATAATACACAAGCACCTATCAAATCCAAATTCTTTTTGGTGGTGCACATTACATGAGTTAAGGACCACAACGTCTGCAAGTGAATGTGGTCCCGCGCATTTTAGTGCTGTCCACTGCATAGCATTCTCAAATTTGACGGTTCAAGTAAGTCTTAATCGAATGAACGTTCCTAATTTGGGAAGGGTGGGGGATATCAAAAGACTATCGTACCCCTCAAACATCCACCATCCCGGATCCATCATTTGGATGGCTTAAATGGTGATGGCCCTATGAAAAACACAAAATAAATGATTGAATTTTCTTTGACAAAAAAAATGCAGAACCACCTCTGAGGGTATTTATTTCATGTCAACAGAATTCATTTATGTTTGGCCACTGTGGAACCCCTATAATACATTATCTTGTCGATGCTGAGAATCCAGATCTATATCCTCTGTATGAAAAGGTAAATGTCATTCTCATCATGCCTCCTAAAGAGATGATCCAATGGACCTAAGTAGTTAATGGTAACTGGGAACTGATATAAACAGGGAAATACAATAGTATCATGTATTGTGCTTTAAGGTGTTGTAATGTACAACCCCGATTATGGGTACATATGGTTTAGCCCTTTCTCTAACCGTTTAAGCTTTAAGACGAGTTAGTAACCTAGCGGTTCAAGCATAAATATTAACAAGTGTATGAGAATAATGATATAGAGGACTTACTATTGGTAGCTCTAGGAGGGTAAAGAGCCTTGATAGCAATAGAATCAATAAGCGGTCCACAAGCCGGATCTTCCTCCACACCCGGATTATGCAACAAAATCTCAACGGTTTCATAATCGGCCTGAAAGGCCCAGGCATACGAGTCCCACCCGTTGCTACTATACAAGGTTTGCATAGGGAGGACACCAGAATCGGGTGCAACCGAGACGTTCAAAGTCTCCTCTTGGGCACAAGTACGAGCAGCACTAAACGTGATGGAATAGTACATTCCTTTGGTCACATTTACGTATTGTTTTATGGATGCCTCATTTCCTAGCCTAACTGCAGCTGCACCTTCCGGGACTACTAGCAGCATGTCCCCTTGCTTCTGCCCGGACCGGATGTACTCTACGAAGCCGGAGATTTCCCATTCCGGGACTGCGTGGGGGGAGAGCACTTCTGTGCCTTTTAGTTCATTCGGTTTTGGACCGATTTCAAAGTTGCCGTTCTTTAGTAAGCCTGCAACAAGCAATGTGATTTTTCAACTTCATTTAGTCTTGAATAGTACTTGGAATATTGGAACGAATAAAAAGAAAAGCATTACACATGTTATAATAATAAGAAGAAGAGGGGACCAAAGAGGTTTAGATCAAGCGGCATCCCGTGTTAAATTCGGAAATTTGCGTTAGCCTTTTTATAAGCTCAATTGTAGCCTTCACGGAATTTCGACTTAATATATGTAAAAAAAAAAAAAAAAAACCCCTATTTTTTTATAGAAAAAAAGAAAGGGAAATTTCGGTCAGGTTTTAGGCTCTGACTGCACCATTGCCCCATATTCAATTATTAACGAGTGCATGACCATTGTTGGTTTAGTGGGAGATCAAATCTTAAAAGGTAATGGAGTTTATTTTGTTTTGTAGCGAGTAAACGTACTGTTGCAAAATAGAAGTATATACCTCGCTCTAAATTCTAAAATCAGTAAGGATGTACTGGCTCTGACTGCACCATTGCCCCATATTCAATTATTAACGAGTGCATGACCATTGTTGGTTTAGTGGGAGATCAAATCTTAAAAGGTAATGGAGTATATTTTGTTTTGTAGCGAGTAAACGTACTGTTGCAAAATAGAAGTATATACCTCGCTCTAAAATCTAAAATCAGTAAGGATGTACTCCTTCTGTGTCCCAGTTTAAGTTTTTTTTTTTTTTTTTTTTTTGTTGGTATGTCCCAATTTAAATGCTTTATTTTTTAAATAGCAAAGTATGAATAGTGTTTTGGACAAGCTTGTCCTCATACAAAAAAATCATCACTCACCTATCTACTTTTCATCCAATTGCTTTATGAATGGACAATTATATCCTTCGTTTCTTAATAAACATGTAAAGTTAAACTAAGAACCTTAAACCGGAACGGAGGGAGCACTATTAATTTGCATGAATGGGAACCACTCAAATTTGTTGGTTACAATTTTTGGCAAACAAGTTCAAAATGTTGAATTGGTTAATATTTATGGTAAAGAAATTGAAAGAGGGTTGGAACATTTTTTGGAGCTGGCAACTTAACTGACCATGTGAATATCCATCCCTCATGAAATGCTAGGAAACATATCCAGTACCAATAATATAATATGCGCATGTGCTAGGCACGTGCATATGTAAATTTGTCAACCCCATGGAAATTAATGGCAAGAGAATGACAATATTTAATTTTCTTCTACATAGAATTTCCCTTTTACTACTCCAATTAAACATGGATGGCACCACATTTCTAAAATGTATTCTATTCTCTTCAAAAAAAAAAAAATATAGAAGAAAAAAAAGTTCAATCTAGGATATTGTGCAAGTTTAATTTTTAATTTTTAACATTTTTTTACGGATATTCCTGATATCATATTAAGAACACAATTCTTTTATTTTTAATAGAATTATGACCTTCATTTAGTAATTTTATACATATAAATGACTAAATTGACTTTAATACTCCCTCCGTCCTGGACGGAATGATCTTCTCATTTGCCATTTTTCATTGTCCCAAAAAGTTCTTTTCATTTCTAGAATTTAAGCTTAAATGTGCAATGTGCATAAACACAACATGTCTAATTAATGAGCAAGTGTTCATATCCTTAAATAGTCAAACGTGAAGATCATTTATATTTATTTTTTTTATTACTACATGTAGCACATAAAGTGAATAGTTAAGTTATGTTGTACCGTACAAGTAGAGCATGCATCGACTAGAAAGAATATGCTGATAATCAAATTTAAATGAGAGAACAGGCAATGCGTACCGTCGGTGAAGGCAAGGGCAACGAAACTAGTGGTTGCGCAAAGACAAAGTAGCAGCGACAACACGGTGGCGGCTCTTGTGAGTGAAACCATTGGGCCGGGGAACACAAAGATAAGAGAGGATGACAATTTGAATTTGGTCAGTGGAGGATTGGGTTTTATTTTATGCATGCTAACTTAAATAAACGCCCCCGACTTTTCAAGCTATTAACGATTTTGCCCTTCTGGACTTGTGACAGTTGGAGTTGTTCGGCCCGCCCGCCCGATGCATTCATTAATATTAATGGACATCACCTGGTCATATTTTTGAATTCGATCGGTAAAACATTTCAACCACACACGAACAACATGTAAACTAATACCAATAGTATGATCAAATCATAATAGTGAGTGAGCTTCTACCGGAGTGAATCAATAGTTCCAGGTCCACAAATTTGCTCTTTATTGTCTTATCTTACCGACATGATCCTTGGCAGAAAGTCCATTTGTCACTCAGGTTGCCTAATGTTATTGTAAAGAATACATAATCAACCGCATGTCCGACATCGACCGCATCATCGACCGCATGTCCGACCGCAACACTGACCGCACCATCAACCGCATCATCACCACCCGAAACATCCGGATCACATGATCCGGACCCACAGGATCATTCCATATCATAGTTTGTTATATTTCATTTCAAATGTAAAGATTGATATTATCTCTTGTATAGATTAGGAGATTGTGCATATCCTCTGTTAAGAAACCCTAGGATCACTTGTATATATATTGTGTAACTCCATCAATGAAAAGTATCTTTTGCCATTTTCTCTTTATGGTACCAGAACCCTAATCGATCCAAACACATTTCTTATTTTCTTTGGCCGCCTCCCACCATGACCAACTCCGGTGCTTCTTCCTCCTCCTACCTTCACAACCCCGCCGACCCCAACAACCCTCTTATTCTTGTCGACCTCTCCAACTGCAAAATGCTCACACCTTTAACCTATCTTGCCTGGGCATCCCAACTTACCTCTCTTCTCTTTGGATTAGACCTTCTCAAGTATGTTGATGGTTCCTACCCCATCCCACCCGAAACAATCACCACCGACGCCAAAACCACCGCAAACCCAGCCCATATCACCTGACAACGTCAAGACCGACTCATCCTTGGTGCCCTTCTTGGCACCCTTGACACTGCAGTAGCACCCCTTGTTTACCAAGCAAAAACCTCTCATGAAGCCTGGGCCACTCTTCAATCAACCTATGCCAATCCCTCCCGTGGCCACATTCTCCAACTCAAAGATCACCTTGCCTCCATCACCAAAGCCTCAGTATCAATCACCGACTACATGCAGTCAATCAAAACAACCACTGACAAACTTGCTATTCTTGGAAAACCCATGGATTCCGAAGACATCATAGCCAAAATTCTTCAAGGCCTTGACTATGAACCCTACAAATCCATTATTGACTCTGTCCGTGCTCGTGACAACCCCATATCCTTTGAAGCTCTCCACGAAAAGCTTCTTCACCATGAGCTCACCCTCAAACACCAAAACCCTAACCCGGCCGCACATCAGAACTCCAACCCTACTCTTTCCAATGACTGCCCACGCTGCTCAGTTCCAACCCCGATCTACTCCCCGCCCACATAATCCTCCACCCCTTCTACCTACACCCACCACTCCCTCCGCCCACTCCTCCTCCCCTACTACCTTTAAAGGTAAGTGTCAATATTGTCGCTACATTGGCCATGTCATCTCTGAGTGTCGCCAATTCCGCCGTGACTACCCAAACGTCACGTTTCCCCACCCCCTACCTCCAACCGTCGCCCACGTCAGTCCACCGCTCCAACCGCACAAGCCAACACCGCAACCGCTCCTACCCCGCCCCTCCAGTTTCTTGGCTAATGGACAGTGGTGCCACTCATCATATCACTAGTGACCTCTCCAACCTCTCTCTCCGTCACCCCTATAATGGTAGTGATGATGTTCTCATTGGTGATGGCACTGCTCTTCCCATATCCAACATATTCCTTCTCTCTTACTCTTCCTTCTTCCTCTCTCATTTTCAACAATGTTCTACATGTTCCTCGTATCTCTCGTAACATTCTTTCAGTATCTCAATTTTGCAAAGATAATCATGCCACTGTTGAGTTCTCACAATCTTCTTTTCTTATTAAGGCAATCTCGACCAACAACGTTCTTCTCCAAGGCACCCTTGATCGTGGCGTCTACCTTTGGACTCCTCCCTCTCCACAAGCTCATGTTGCAGCCTCCTCAACACTATCATCTTGGCACCATAGACTAGGCCACCCCTCCCCCCTATTGTTTCCCTCTTAGATAGACAGTTTTCTTTATCCATTCCTCCTAGTTCTATTTCTCATTGTAATGCTTGCAAAATCAATAAAAGTCATAAACTTCCCTTTTCTATCTCTACTCTTCACTCAACTGCACCTCTTGATCTTATCTTCTTTGATGTATGGACCTCACCTGTTTACTCATATGACAACTATAAATACTATGTCATTTTCGTTGACCACTATACAAAATACACATGGCTATACCCTCTCAAAAATAAATCCGACACCTACCCGACCTTTTATAGGTTCAAAAACCTTGTCGAAAAATACTTCTCTCGCCCTATCCGACAGTTCTTCTCTGACAATGGTGGCGAGTATCTCAAACTCACTCCCTCTCTTTTACAAGAAGGGATCTCTCACCTTACCTCCCCACCCCACACTCCTGAACACAACGGCTTTGCCGAACGCCGGCATCGTCACATTGTCGAAACCGGTCTTGCCCTTCTTTCTCATGCCCAACTACCACTCTCATTTTGGTCTCATGCCTTCATCACAGCTGTCTACCTCATCAATCGACTTCCCACTCCTACACTCCAACATGACTCCCCATATCTCCGCCTCTTCCGCACTCTACCCAACTACTCCAAACTTCGCTCCTTTGGGTGTCTCTATTACCCGTGGCTTCGCCCTTATACATCTCATAAACTTGCTCCCAAATCCGCCCCATGCATCTTTGTTGGCTACTCTCCATCCCAAAGTGCTTATCACTGCTTCGAGCCATCCACAAATCGACTCTACACCTCTCGCCATGTCCAGTTTGTTGAAACTATCTTTCCCTACCCCTCTCTCAACAAAACCTCCACCTCCCCTCCCTCTTTGTCTTCTTCCGAATGGTGCCATCTCTCTCTTCAACTGATCACTCCACCACCTTCCCCCACTACAGCCCCCACCTCGACCGCACCTCCACCCAACCCGACCGCACCTCCCCAAACTGACTCTACCGCACCCCCACCCCACTCGACCGACCACCCTCCCAACCCGACCGCACCTCCTCAAACTTCCTCGACCGCATCCCCACCCCAACCGACCGCCACACCGACCGTACCATCACCCCCACCCTCTAATCCTGTTACCCACACCCGCTCTATCATCACCCGACTGTCCAACAACATAAGTAAACCCAACCCCAAATACGCCAATCTCACCACTCTTTCCTCCCCCACCGCCCTTCCTACCACCACCAAACAAGCCCTCTCCACCCCTCACTGGCATACTGCTATGCTTGACGAATACAATGCCCTTCTCCGTAATAATACCTGGACTCTTGTGCCTTCCCATCAGGCACCCAACATCGTCGGGTGTAAATGGGTCTTCCGGATAAAATACAACCCAGACAACTCCATCCACAAATATAAAGCTCGCCTTGTTGCCAAAGGGTTCCATCAAAGACCAGGCCTCGATTACTCCGAAACCTTCAGTCCTGTTGTCAAACCTGTAACCATCCGTCTTATCCTCTCTCTTGCCATCACCCACGGTTGGCCACTCCGTCAACTAGACATCAACAATGCTTTTCTCCAAGGTCATCTCTCTGAAACAGTCTACATGTCTCAACCCTCGGGTTTTAAAAGTACCACCCACCCATCTCACGTTTGCCGCCTCTCAAAAGCTATCTATGGCCTCAAACAAGCCCCTAGGTCCTGGTACACTGCTCTTAAATCCTTTCTTCTCTCTTTTGGCTTCACCTCCTCTATTGCTGATCCGTCTCTATTTATTTACAACAAAAACTCCCACTCCCTTATTCTTCTTGTTTATGTTGACGACATTATCATCACTAGTCCCTCCGCCACTTTTCTCACCTCCTTCATCACAAGCATTTCCTCTCACTTTTCTCTCAAAGATCTCGGTCCCCTCTCCTTCTTTCTTGGCATCGAAGTCACCCCTACCTCTAACGGCCTCCTCCTCACCCAGTCCAAATACATCACTGACCTTCTTACCAAACATGATATGCTTTACTCTAAGCCTTCTCCCACTCCCATGGCCACTTACCCACCTCTCTCGGCTACCCCTCGTACACCTATTTATAACCCCTCGGAGTATCGTGCTCTCATTGGCAGTCTCCAGTACCTCTCCCTCACCCGTCCTGACATTGCCTTTACGGTAAACAAACTTGCCCAATTCTTACATCACCCTCAAGAATCACACTGGACTACACTAAAACGTCTTCTTCTCTACCTTCATGGTACAATTCATCTCGGTCTTCATCTCTATAAATCCTCACCTACATCTCTTCATGCTTTTTGTGACGCCGATTGGGCTGGTGACAAAGACGATTTCATCTCCACCACCGGTTTCATCGTGTATCTTGGCAGGAACCCCATCTCCTAGTCCTCCAAGAAACAACGGGCCATTGCTCGGTCCTCCACTGAGGCCGAATTTCGGGCTATTGCTGCCACTACTGCTGAAGTTCTTTGGGTTACCAACCTTCTCTCTGAACTTCGTCTTTCTCTCTCCTCTTCCCCGGTGATCTACTCTGATAATCTTGGGGCCACCACCTACTCTGCTAATCCGGTTTTCCACTCTCGTATGAAGCATCTTGCCCTTGCCTTTCATTTTGTTCGAGAACATGTTCAGCTTGGAAGCATTCGAGTTCAGCATATCTCCGGCAAGGATCAACTTGCAGACGCCCTCACCAAACCTCTACCTCGTACCCAGTTCACAGCATTAATCTCCAAGATCGGACTTACTCTTGGATCGTCCGTCTTGCGGGGGTGTGTAAAGAATACATCATCAACCGCATGTCCGACATCGACCGCATCATCGACCGCATGTCCGACCGCAACACCGACCGCACCATCAACCGCATCATCACCACCCGAAACATCCGGATCACATGATCCGGACCCACAGGATCATTCCATATCATAGTTTGTTATATTTAGTAAATATCTTCATTTCAAATGTAAAGATTGATATTATCTCTTGTATAGATTAGGAGATTGTGCATATCCTCTGTTAAGAAACCCTAGGATCACTTGTATATATATTGTGTAACTCCATCAATGAAAAGTATCTTTTGCCATTTTCTCTTTAGTTATTACAGTTTTTTTTTTTTTTTTTAAGGGTAAGTTTTTAAATTTGATGAAAAACATGTGAAATTTAGGTAGACTTTACGAGTTTCACTACATCATTTTTGTTTACAACATGGAGGTTTAATAGATCATTTTTGTGACTCATCATAGACATAGTAACATCAAGAAACAATATAATGATTTTATTTTTCTTAAAAACATTTTTAAGTCAAAAATTCTGACAACAAGCTACAAGTAACAAATTTACAGTGGTCAATAGAAAATCAAAATTGTTAGATTTGAACTCGTAGAATAGTAATTTTAATTAATTTTCAAAACAAAAACTTATAATTGGATCCGACACACTCAAGCTCCTCGTAATTTTAATTAATTCATATTTTGTTTTAAAAATATTATTTGAATGGCGACAATTTTACATAGATTGACTAATTGATGAGAACAAGTTTTACTTTATGTAATACCCGAATCCTTGGCCTCCCCCTTATTTATTTTACTTTGGACTCATTTATTTATTAATTGGGCCGAGGCAATTAATGAAAGTATTCGGCTTAAGTTATTGAGTTAAAATAGAATAGCCCAAGTCATTATTTTTACAGGAGGAGGAATCATTTTTGAGTTAGGAGATGAAAACCATTTTTATATATAAACCTCTCTAGAATTACCCTAGCCTCTTTATTTGTGAAACAAGAAAAGAAAATCACAAATAAAGAAACGAGAGAGAGAGGCGGCCAGAGAGAGAGAGAGGGGCGGACAGAGAGAGAGAAAGCTCGGGAAAGAGAAGGTGTTCTTCGAAGGTAAATCTAGAACCCTTAAACCTTTTCTCTTCATCTTTGTAATATTAATCGTGGAATCGATGATATGAAACCCTAAGAATAAATATAATCAACTAGGGTTTTGGTTGATTAGGGTTTAAGAAGGATGATTGAGTAGTGTGTGTGTGTGCGTGCACTGTGTGTTGTGTGCAGTGTGTGCGTGTGCATTGTGTGTGCTGTGTTGGTGTTGTGTAGTGTGTGTATGCGTGTGTGGGTGTGAGTATACAATGTGTGTGTGTGTTCGCATACAGTGTGTGTGTGCGCGCATATGTGTGTGCACAGTGTGTGGGTGTGTGTGTATGGGATTTATGTGTGCTGTGAAGGTGAAACTAGTATGTGTAAATTGAATTTTAGAAAATAACAATGGGGCGAAAGATAGTAAACCCTAGGGGTGAATTGGTAAAACCCTAGGGGCAATTTTGTTAATTTAATAGGTAGTATGTGAAACCCTAGAATGAATGATAGTTAACCATAGAAGGAGTTAAAAGAGAATAACTCATGGGTTAACGAAAGAAAGTAAAGTATTTTGGGGGCGGAAGTAAATAGTGTTTACTTTGGTCTAAGACTATTATTTGCATGATTGTAGATTCGTGCGCGTAGTTTTGCAAAGAGAAGTACGCAAGCCAAGGTAAGGGATTACGTTCCTAGTATTTTTGAGTTTCATCCTTTGAAATAGGATCCTCATTTTTTTTCTAAAAGTGTAGCTACAAAGTGGCCGGTAGTATTTGAACTCCTACGTTATGAACGTCTTTTAGAATGATCTTACCCTTGATATGTGCTTGTTCAATGGGTATCTAAAGTGAACTGAATTGTGTTACGTGTTCTTGTACCTATGAACACTTGAATGAATGTTGCTGTATTTAATTGAAACAGGTGCAATTAGCTTTGTCTGATTGGAAATGACTTAGCAGGAATTAGTCTGATTGAAAAGGACTAAATGAAAATTGTCTAGTTTGATTGAAAAGAACTTAGACACTTATATGCTATTTGATGACGTAGCTTAATGATCATGATCTATTTTAATAAGGGAGCACACTCTGAAAAAGGTGTATTGTTACTATGGAATTGACGAACTTTGATAGTGCCATAACTTCTTTAAGTATTGTAACTGTATTTTGAGATATGTACAGTTAAGTTATTGATGATTAGCATTTCATTGGAAATATTGTTTGGCTCCGTTCTTTCGGTCATCTCTTCTTAGTACCCGGAGAGATCACGTATGAACTTACTGAACATTGTTCGCTCACCCCTTTCTTATATTATTTTCCCCAGGTAAAGAGTAGAGGGAATGGTTAGATCGCAAGGAAGGGCAGTCCGTGGTTTAATGAAGAGTTTTAAGACAGTTATTTTACAGTTATTTTGGAGCTAGTGGGTTGTACTAGCCGTTACATTTGAACGTTGGATTTTGAATTGTGTTTGATGTTTGAGATTTCCTAGTTTATGGATAGATATTATTTAATTAAAGACTATTATTATTATTGGTAAGTATGGGTTGTTACACTTTATACAATAAAAAGATAAAAACGTTATTAAAATCATTACAAATATCTTCCCTTCCTCCTATAACAATTTGCACATTTTTTTTGCCCCTCATTGATAACTGACACTTCCCCTAAATGAAAAATTTATATACTCCGTTGTATTTCTTTATTGAGTCGGTCTTGTGAAAAACGCGTTTTACACTAAGCTACGAAAAAACGTGTTTTTCCCAATTGTCATCTCTAATATTATCATGTGCCTGTTGTAATATTACACTTATAAATATTCAAGCAGACACTTTTATATATTAAAAGATGCACTTTTAGCGGTAGTGTTAAGGTTGTCTGTCTTAGTATTACAAAGTGCATCTTTTGATTTTTGGAAAATGCCCCTTAAATTGTCAATAAGTGTGGTGGGTTTTTAAAATTTTCAAAACAAGAGCCTACCCTTGTGTTAGGAAGTGACTCATGTAATATTGAAAAATGCCTCCTACAGTGTAAAGAAGTGTCCGGTAAGTTATTGTAAGTGCCAAGCGAGTTTTTCTAAGTTCAAAAACAACTGCCTGACATAGTATTAAAAAGTGTCTCTTGTATTATTGCATAATTGCCTCTTATGTTGTAAAAAAATGCCTGGTAAGTTTTTGTAAGTTCCAGTTATTTGTTAAAATGTCACCGCGCCTTATAATAATGTTTCGATTATTTTACAAAAATGCCACTTCACATATGGAAAACACGTTTTACGCTTAGACGGGTGTAAAACGGGTTTTTCCTGAGATTTCTTATTCTTTATTTAATGAGACCCACTTGTCATACATGCAAAAACTATACTACTATTCTTTACCCTAGTTTTTCTTTCGTACCTCAGTTTTCATACTCACTTGCAAGTTGTTATAGCATGGAAAGGTACATAAAAACTCATTAAGACAAAGCATAGATTTTTGTTTTTGGGTTTTCCTAAAAATATGCTTTATTAAAAAATTTCCATGTTAGTTGTTTCATTTTAAACTTTAAAACCTAAAAAAAGAAAGTTTTTTTACTTGTTTACTTGTAGGCCTCACATGTCATACTTACCCATTAATTATTCTCTACACCACTTTTTTTTTTTTTAGAAAGTTGGTGTCATTTAAGAAAATTACCGTTGTGTTCCATGTTGGGTTTCGAAGTAACATGCGCAGCGGAATAAAGCATTTAAAATTTTCATGAAACCCAAAGCCATAGATCCGTTCATATGATTATATCAAATACATACAATATGAATACTAGAATACTAACCCTTGATGACTTTGGATTTTAGCCTTTGATCTTGGTGGAGAATTTAAAGCTTGATCACGAACAAGCAAGAACACGAACTTTGAAGATAATGAGCTTCACCCTCTAGCGGTATCCACACCTCGAACGAATATCAAGAGCACTTGATCTTGTTTGCCAGACCAAAATTATCAAACACACTTTCACAATTATATTGACTATATGGAATTATAAATTCTTGATCTTAGATTCCAAATCACTAATCAAGAATATTGTTCTCTCAATGTACTAAGTTAATCAACCTTAATGGCTAGTGAAAAAGACTTTATATAGGTCCTAGTCCTTAACCCTTAAGGACCTATGATTCCTAAATCTCGTCACCCAATTAAGGAAATAACTTTCTGTCCAAGCAGCACTGGCACGGTCGTGCTCTAAAACTGGCACGGCCGTGCCACTAGGGTCGAGCCTGGCCTCCGAAATCTGATTATTGGCACGGTCGTGCTTTATAATCGGCACGGTCATGCCTAGCACGGTCGTGCGTTATAACCAGCACGGTCATGCCATCAGGTTCGAGCCATGCTTCCCTTATGCCGATATTTGGCACGGTCGTGCCCTATAAACGGTACGGTCGTGCTCGACCACAAAAGCCTATAATTTTCATAATTCCAATTCAGTCCTTTAGGATTCGTTCTATTTGTGTGTGACCCTCTAGGAATACACCATGTTGGCAATGAGTCCAAACATGAACCCATAAGATATGATTAGGTTCTAGCAAACCATCATACCTACCCAAATAATGTAACTAGATACAAGTTCGCATTCCATTTAGAATATGTCATAATCCTTTTGTCCTCGATGTCATTGAACACAAGTCATGGTCAACAAGTCAACTTGTTTTTGTTCAATACTTTCTCGATTCCGAATATGTTGATAATCCAAATGACATTGATCCAATCAATTCATTTGAGTCCGGCCGAACATTTTCATCAACATCATTCCTACGAGAGGCCCAAGCTTGACATCTCTCCGAAGAAGGACAAATCCATCACAGCTTATTATTCTTCCCGACATGAATACGATTATGCCAATCATACCCTTTATAACTACCCGGTTAAAGGTAGTATTTGAATATGTCAAACATAATGTTCATCAAGTGGAAGACTATAATAATTTCATGTCTAAGGATTCAAATGACATAACTAATATGAGATACATATATGACATTGACCATGATATAGATCTCATAAAGCGGGTCATGTCCAGTACCAAACAAGTACCCATAAATCTAACATGATCATCCCATGATCATTTAGCCTTTATACTAATACCAAACAAGTGCTAGGGACGAAGATTATTATAAGTAAACATGAACAATAATAATAATTAAAACATCTCTTTATTAATATGAATAAATGATAACAATTACAACGTTTATTAAACGTGCCTAGGGCACCAACACCAACAATCTCCCACTTGCCCTAGGCCCAATATCCCATGTATCTAATACCGGACCTAACATGACCATCATGTTTAGCTTGTGGAAGTCCCTTTGTTAGCGGGTCCGTGACATTGTCATCAGTTGGTACTCTGCATATATTTACATCTCCCCTATCAATGATTTCTCGAATGATATGAAAATGCCTAAGTATGTGTTTGGATTTTTGATGTGCCCTCGGTTCCTTTGCTTGAGAAAGAGCACCATTATTATCGTAATAAAGGTCTATTGTATTAGCAATACTAGGAACCACTTCAAGATCACTAATGAACTTCTTAATCCAAACAGCTTCCTTTGCAGCATCCGATGCAGCAATATACTCAGCTTCAGTTGTAGAATCAGCGGTTGTACTCTGCTTGGAACTCTTCCAGCTTATAGCTCCACCATTTAACATAAACACAAAACCCGATTGCGATCGACTATCATCTCTGTCGGTTTGGAAGCTTCCATCCGTGTAAGCATTTACCACGAGATCATCTTCCATTCATCCATAGACCAAAAATGAATCCTTAGTTCTTCCCAAGTACTTAAGAATTGCTTTTACAGCCATCCAGTGATTTTCACCGGGGTCAGATTGATATCTACTTGTCATGCTCAAAGTATAAGATACATCCGGCCTAGTACATATCATGGCATACATGATGGACCCAATTGCCAAAGCATATGAAACATCATTTATCTTCTCACACTCATCTTTTGTCTTAGGACATTGAGTCTTGCTTAGAGAAACTCCATGTAGCACTGGCAAGGTACCTCTCTTAGAATTTTCCATGCGGAATCTTCTAATGACCTTGTCAATGTATGTACTTTGGCTTAAACCAATTAGCTTCTTTGATCTATCTCTGTAGATCTTAATTCCAAGGATATACGCGGCTTCACCCATATCTTTCATTGCGAAACACTTTCCTAACCAAGTCTTCACAGACTGAAGTGTAGGAATGTCGTTTCCAATGAGCAATATGTCATCCACATATAAAATAAGGAATAGCACTATGATCCCACTAATATTCTTGTATACACAAGGCTCATCTTAGTTCTTGATGAAGCCAAACTCTTTGACCGATTCATCAAAACGGAGATTCCAACTCCTAGAAGCTTGCTTCAATCCATAGATAGATTTCTGCAATTTGCATACTTTAGAACTTTGTTCAAAACCCTCGGGTTGTGTCATATAGACATCCTCTTGTAAATTCCCGTTAAGGAAAGCGGTCTTGACATCCATTTGCCATATTTCATAGTCATGATATGCGGCAATGGCAAGCAAAATTCTTATAGACGTGATCATTGCTACGGGTGAAAAGGTTTTATCATAGTCAATACCATGAACTTGCCTATAACCGTTCGCTACAAGTCTAGCTTTGTAAGTATGCACCTTCCCATCCATGTCAGTCTTCTTCTTGAAGACCCATTTGCATCCTATGGTTATTACACCTTCGGGTGCATCAATCAAGTTCCAAACTTGATTATCTTGCATGGATTGCAATTCGGACTGCATGGCTCCAAGCCACTTATCCGAATTGGGAGAAGACATCGCCTCTTGGTAAGTGGTAGGTTCATCATTATCAATGATTTCCACCTCATTACTATCCGTTACGAGAAACCCATATCTCTCGGGCTCGGATCGTGACCTACCAGATCTATGAGTTACTTGTGTATTTTGAATAGGTTCCAGAATTTCTTGTGGGACTCGTTCTTGTTCCACTATCGGTTCAATGTTATTTTCTGGGTCTCGAATCTCTTCAAGATTTATTTTACTCCCACTAATTTCTTTGGAGAGAAACTGTTTTTCTAGAAAGACACCAGTACGGGCAACAAACACCTTGTTGTCCTCTCGGTTGTAAAAGTAATATCCTCTTATTTCCTTAGGATATCCCACAAAAATACATTTATCAGATTTGTGTGCTGGCTTGTCAGAGACAAGTCTTTTGACAAAAGCTTCGTGACCCCAAATCCTCATGAAAGACAAACTAGGTTTCTTTCTGCTCCACATCTCATATGGAGTCTTTTGAACCGATTTAGTTGGAACTTGATTTAGTGGGAGAGCAGCAGTTTCTAGAGCATAACCCAAAAAGGATAAAGGAAGATAAACTCGACTCATCATTGATCGAACTATTTCCAACAAGGTCTGATTCCTCCTCTCAGACACACCATTCCATTGTGGTGTTCCGGGTGGAGTCAATTGTGAAATTATTCCACAATTCTTTAGATGATCATCGAATTCATGACTCAAGTATTCTCTACCTCGATCCGATCGAAGTGCCTTAATACTTTTGCCAAGTTGTTTTTCTACTTCATTTTGAAATATTCTAAATATCTCAAAGGCTTCACTTTTATGTTTCATTAGGTAAACATACCCAAATCTACTATAATCATCAGTGAAGGTTATGAAGTATTGAAACCCTCCCCTAGCATTGCTACTTAATGGTCCGCATACGTCGGAATGTATCAACCCCAATAAGTCACTCGACCTTTCACTTAGCTTGGTAAAAGGTGTCTTAGTCATTTTTCTAAGAAGACACGACTCGCAAGTATCATATGACTCAAGATCACATGAACCGAAAAGACCGTCCCCATGGAGTTTTGAGATACGCTTCTCATTAATATGACCAAGACGGCAATGCCACAAATAAGTTTGATTTACATCATTAGGTTTAGATTTCTTATTTACATGATAGACATTGTCATTATTTTTATTCTTGACATCCAAGACATAAAGGCCATTAAATGAATTTGCAATACCATAAAGCAGATCATTTAAATAAATAGAAAATCTCTTACTTTCAATAAGAAACTTAAAACCTTTATTATCCAAACAAGAAATTGAAATAATATTTCTACTTAAATCGGGTACATAATAGCAATTGTTCAAAACAAGTACAAAACCGGAAGGTAAAGTGACTTCATAAGTCCCTACGGCTAATGCAGCAACTCTTGCTCCATTCCCCACGCATAGGTCTACTTCACCCTCTTTAAGCAGTCTCCTATTCTTTAGTCCCTGCACATTTAAACAAATGTGAGAACCACATCCGGTATCCAATACCCAAGAATCAGTGGTAGAAAGGAGAATATCTATCATATAGATACCTGAAGTCGACGCAGTCCCACTGCTCTTCTTCTTCTTTTGCTCTTCCTTAAAAGCCATGCAATTACGTTTTCAATGACCAATTTCTTAACAATGGAAACAGATTGAATCCTTTTGTGAATCAGGTTTTGCCTCAGAAGCCTTGGCAACCTTTGCCTTGCTTATCTTGGGTTTGACAACTTTCTTACCATTTCCTTTGGCACTAGCCTTCTTCCCATCTTGAACCATGAGCACAGGAGAACCTTTCTCCACAATCTTCATCTCCGTAGTTTTAAGAATACCATGCAACTAGGAGAGATTCTTATCCATTCCATGCATGTTATAATTCATCACAAACTGATTATAACACTTAGGCAATGAATTAAGAATGAGATCCGTGGCTAGCTCCAATGAGATTGGATAGCCAAGTTTCTCAAGATGCTCTACATAGCCTTTCATTTTAAGCATGTGAGGACTCACTTGTTTCCCTTCACTCATTTTGCAAGAAGTGAATGCAACAATGGTCTTGTACCTCTCTTGCCTAGCCTGATCTTGAAACATGGCTCTTAACTCCACGCCTATCTCATAAGCTTCCAAATGTTCCAAACTTTGTTGGAGTTTTGAGCACATAGTAGCAAGCATGAGACAACTTACATCTCTAGAATCATTACGATGTTTCTTGTAATTGTCTCTTTCTGCCCTAGGGGCATTGGCTTCTGGTTCAACAGGAAGAGGCCCATCGAGAATGTACAATTTATCTTCTTGCCTAAGAACTATTGTTAGGCTACGGATCCAATCCATAAAGTTCGTACCATTCTCTTGGAGCTTATCCTTCTCAAGGATCAATCGCAACGAAATTGATTGAGTGTTGGTAGTCATTATCTACAATTATGCAAAATTTTCAAAATTTAATAAGTACCAATTTCATTAAAGAAATAAATTATGTATTTTTCCAAAAAATACTCTCACTAAATTATACAACCTTCTTATACATCCAATGTATAATATAATTTAAATGGGCTAAGATCTAACTTTAATTTAATTTCAAGTCCGCTAAGGCGGATTACACAAAATCAAATTAATTAGGTAGACAATCATGTCAATCATATCCCATATGATTCTTTGATCCGTTTTCTGAGATTCTTTAAGAAATTCAATTTCAAAAAGCATGTTTAATCTCATCTTTGCCTAGGCCCAAAACTGTTTTGACGCCCAATTAAGTCCAACCATTTTAAACGTATAGTTAATGTGCATCGCTAGGGCGTTCCCACATTATCTATCTTGCTCATACATAAATAAAATTAATGCACCTCGCTAGGGCGAATCTACATCATAATCACCCATGTACTAACAAGTGTTTTAATCATGGCATGGCAATAAATGACTTAAAACTTTCTTTGAAGGTTTAATCACATATATCATTCAACACATTTATGAGCACATAATATAAATATGTGACGCATCAAGTTTAGCCACTAAATTAATCATCATTAATTTACGCATAATACTTATGTGTCATTAGTTTCTCTATAATTATGAGGATGAGACTCTTTGAACTTTGGTTATCATCTCCAAATCAAGACAACAAGAAGTGCGGCCGAACTAAGCCATGAGGCAACCACAATTCCGCACTAATTCAAGAAACTAAGAAAGTAGTCCATGGGGCCGAAACTAAGCAATAGATGGTCTCGATGAACGTAGGCCAATTGCATCCCCAATTCCACATGGATCTCCAATCATTGAATCAAGAACTTTGTTTCTCAATTTTAGCAATTATGAACTCTTCATAATTATAACTTCGTTTTATCTTTGAATATTTGATTTGCGATCAAGTTTGGGAAATACAATCTCGATGAACGTAGATTAGCCATCCAAACCTTGATCCAATCTTAGAATCACAAGACTAAAACAAATAGGAAAATTAAACCCCGAGATCCACACCCAAACCCTAGCAATAACCCCCAACCGGAACCCTAGGTCCGGCCGGGTCTCTTCATTGGGTCCGGTCGGACCTCCTCCGAAAAATCCCAGATTTTTAAAGTTCCAAAATTTACCTCAAAATTGTTTTTCCCGATTCAATTAGGATTTGGTGTTCTTGGTGATCCAATCACCATGATCATCAAAAACTTGAATTAACAATTCATGAATCCCAGATTATCAAAACTTTGATCCAATCAAATAATTGATAACCCAAACAATTTTAAATCCACCATAATTTTTATTGCGATTGAATAGTGAGATTAAAGTTTATAAAACAATAAACCACATAAAATCATATAACACATAAACATCATAATCCAATATTCATATCATGCTAGGCACATAAACAAACAATTTATATACACACAACATGATCTAGTATTGAAATAATCAACATGAACGGGGCTCTGATACCACTGTTGGGTTTCGAAGTAACATGCGCAGCGGAATAAAGCATTTAAAATTTTCATGAAACCCAAAGCCATAGATCCGTTCTTATGATTATATCAAATATATACAATATGAATACTAAAATACTAACCCTTGATGACTTTGGATTTTAGCCTTTGATCTTGGTGGAGAATTTAAAGCTTGATCACGAACAAGCAAGAACAAAAACTTTGAAGATGATGAGCTTCACCCTCTAGCGGTATCCACACCTCGAACGAATATCAAGAGCAATTGATTTTGGTTGCTAGACCAAAATTATGAAACACACTTTCACAATTATATTGACTATATGGAATTATGAATTCTTGATCTTAGATTCCAAATCACTAATCAAGAATATTGTTCTCTCAATGAACTAGGTTAATCAACCTTAATGGCTGGTGAAAAAGACTTTATATAGGTCCTAGTCCTTAACCCTTAAGGACCTAGGATTCCTAAATCCAGTCACCCAATTAAGGAAATAACTTTCTGTCCAAGCAGCACTGGCACGGCCGTGCCCTAAAACTGGCACGGCCGTGCCACTAGGGTCGAGCTTGGCCTCCGAAATCTGATTATTGGCACGGTCGTGCTTTATAATCGGCACGGCCGGGCCTAGCACGGTCTTGCGTTATAACTAGCACGGTCGTGCCATCAGGTTCGAGCCATGCTTCCCTTATGCCGATATTTGGCACGGTCGTGCCCTATAAATGGCACGGTCGTGCTCGACTAGAAAAGCCCATATTTTCCATAATTCCAATTCAGTCCTTTAGGATTCGTTCTATTTGTGTGTGACCCTCTAGGATTACACCATGTTGGCAATGAGTCCAAACATGAACCCATAATATATGATTAGGTTCTATCAAACCGTCATACCTACCCAAATAATGTAACTACATACAAGTTCGCATTCCGTTTAGAATATGTCATAATCCTTTTGTCCTCGATGTCATTGAACACAAGTCATGGTCAATAAGTCAACTTGTTTTTGTTCAATACTTTCTCGATTCCGAATATGTTGATAATCCAAATGACATTGATCCAATCAATTCATTTGAGTCAGGCCGAACATTTTCATCAACATCATTCCTACGAGAGGCCCAAGCTTGACATCTCTCCGAAGAGGGACAAATCCATCACAGCTTATTATTCTTCCCTACATGAATCCGATTATGCCAATCATACCCTTTATAACTACCCAGTTAAAAGTAGCGTTTGAATATGTCAAACATAACGTTCATCAAGTGGAAGACTATAATAACTTCATGTCTAAAGATTCAAATGACATAACTAATATGAGATACATATATGACATTGACCATGATATAGATCTCATAAAGCGGGTCATGTCCAGTACCAAACAAGTACCCATAAATCTAACATGATTATCCCATGATCATTTAGCTTTTATACTAATACCAAACAAGTACTAGGGACGGAGATTATTATAAGTAAACATGAACAACAATAATAATCAAAACATCTCTTTATTAATATGAATAAATGATAACAATTACAACGTTTATTAAACGTGCCTAGGGCACCAACACCAACATTACAAACCCTACTGAGTCTATTACAGATCTATTTTTCTACCTATTACAGACCCTATAGATCTATTAGAGAACATGAAACAACCTAGTCTATCGAAACAGCTAGGCTATTACATAAACCTATTAGAGAACATGAAACAACTTAGTCTATCGAAACAGCTAGCCTATTACATAAACCACTCCATGTAAGAGTCGAACCTGAGACCTTTCCCTAAGGGAGGACTCTACCAGTCTATCGAAACAGCTAGCCTATTACATAAACCTATTAGAGAACATGAAACAACCTAGTCTATCGAAACAGCTAGCCTATTACATAAACCACTCCATGTAGGAGTCGAACCTGAGACCATTCCCTAAGGGAGGACTCTACGCACACACCCGGATACGACTAGGCCAAGATGCCTTTGGTCACTTTCTCTTTCTTACCTAACCATTTACACTCACAAAATATCACATTTTTCTTAATTCTTGAACCAATATTTTTTTTTTTTTTTAAAGTAGAGTATTTTTATGTCACGCCCCGGAAATTCTAAAAATCCATAAATATAAAATTTACATAATTAACATCTCCAAAATGCTAAATACCAAACCGGGCGCGTGAATTCTTCTATAAACCAATACCAACAAACAATACCTCAACGAGATTTTAACTCGGAGACTAGAAACAAACGCGGAAGCAAGAACAACTGTTAATAATATAAATTCCCAAAGGACCACAGTAAATACAAAACCCTGGACGACCACGACCTTTCAACTATATACAAAGAGGCCCTGAAGAGTAACTACCCCAAAGGCGATCAACCTGCTCAGAAGACTCCCGATACAACGGACCTCAAACGATACCACTTGCTTTCCTGGGGGGGGGGTTAAGGAAAAACAATTTGAAACAAGAAACGGGGTGAGAAAAATCTCAGTAAGCTACTAAATGCAACTAGATGTCATGCTATCATGAACAGTAATATCCAATAATCAATCATAGCATACAATCACATAACAACAAATGAGAGGCTCCCTATCGCCAACCGTCCCATACCGGTTGGAAATAACGACCAGCTCATCATGCAACACATAAAGCTGAAATAAACACTCATAGGTGGATACGGAGCCAAGGTTCTAGAAACGGAACACCATCCTTTGAGAAGAGTCCGTTGAGCAGCATGAACGAGCTGAAGCCGGTTCCGGAACCAAGTAACAACAACAACCAGTAATGGGGAAATAACACAAAGTCATACCACCAAACGTGTAGCTAGAATACTCACCATAGGAGCTAGCTCATCCCAACCACGATCACGGGAAGGGGCATCCCACTCAAGGCCACTGAACATGGGGAAACTGGGTTACCAGTGAAGTACATTATACTGGACTTGGCTCGTGCCATTATAATATACATCACTGCCCAAAACAAACACAACAATGCCAGCTGGACTCTATACAAGCACATAGTAATAAATACTCGCTTGAAACAACAACGGGGCAATGATTCCAAAGTAGGGAACCAAGCCAAAATCATCACAAAGGGTGCAAACCATTTCTCATAAAGAGATCAACAACAACATCAACACATGAAGCTACTCAAAAAGAGTTAAACGGTTATCCACATTCATACATTGCAAACATGGTCACAAACAGACCCAACCCAACATTCTCAAACCATACTTAGTCAAATACCATAACACGCTTGTTCACAAAGGGACCATACCCAATAATTACCATAAGGATGCAACTATTACTCAAGAAGAGTCAACAACAACGAAAACGGGAAAATCTTTCATAAAAGTGTTCAACCACGATAAACAGAATTTCTCATAAGGAGCCCAACAACATTGATCATTAAAACAAATGATTCCAAGACAAGGTTTCATACCAAACACATCCTACAGATGATACCCATAAGTTACTCATTAAGAGCACAACCCAAACGGTCACTCACAAATAGTACCACGACCATTACCAAGATGACCCTAAAAGCCTACTCATAGAGGGTACTTATGGTCAAGCACTCAACCATTTCCTTATACCTGGGATTCCCAATAGGAACTCCGAATAATTCCTCCATAAGGCTAATCACTCCGAAGGTACCCAATCACTATTTCACACCTTACATCCGCTCATGGACGGACCAATTCTTAACACTCAGCCGAACCAAAAAGGTAACACATTCCCATACATGATCCCCAATGCACCAATTCAACACTTTGGTATCTCATGACAACCCTCTAGGTACTATAGGATATTACTTAAAACCTAGACCAAGTCTTTTCCTAAAATCAATTTGATTGGAACCAACATGAACGCATCCTAAGATTACCAAACATTCACTAATAATACTTAGTTACGTTCCACCACACATTTGTTCACCAAAGAACCATTTTCACACACTAGAGTGGTCCTTGACCCACACAACATATACCCAAAACTTGATCACAACGGACCGGTCATAACATTTTGTATTATAGAACACTTACTGAAAACTCAACACAATCCAAACCATAAACCCCACAAAATAAACCCACTCATCTCGTAGTACTCGAAAAGAGCTTCGAAACGATAGTTTACACGCCTAAAACGGAGTCCGGATGAGAAAGTTATGGCCTCCGGAAGATCGAACGAAAAACGGACAAACTGGAGGAAGAGGGATGCGCGCGCCTCCCTAAAAAGTGATGCGCGCGCCTCCTAAGGTCAGAAGGCTGCGATTTCGAAGCAGAAAAGGGTGCGCGCGCCTCTCCAAACATGGTGCGCGCGCCTCCTTGCCCGGAGGGACGAAATCCGGCCAAAATCTGGGTTTTCTACCTATTTTCTTAACCATTTCATATTCCAACCAAAATCAAACATAATCAACATTCCTCCAAGCATAAAGATGAACTCAAAACAACTTATAACTAGAATGGAGACTCAAATAATACCATTCATCAACCAAGATCAAGATTCAAACCCAACATTCCTAAAATCACCATTTTCAACTCAATTCCAATCCAACACTTCCTACAAGTTCACCCAAGTGCCAAAACAACTTCTAAGCCTAAAATGACCCATCTCGCAACATTTAAACAACACAACCAAGGGATGATTCAATTACCCAAATTTGCACAAAAATATGAATAAATTGCAAATAGGTTCCAAAACAACCAAGAAAGCCATATAAATCAACTAGAACATTAATAGACTTAAAGATGACCATTTTTAGCATAAATGGGGGAAAAGCAACTTACCCGGATTTTATTAACGGTGACGGAACTCGAAATTTCTTTGATCCCTACGATCCTATCGACGATCTAAACATTGTTCAAGTTTCAAGAAATGAGAGATGATGATGAGAAGAAGAAGAAAATGAAGAGAGAAGGAAAGAAGAAGAAAAACTTACCTTTCACAATGGAGGAGAAGAGAGGGGAAGTGTGTTGGGAGAAAATGAGGGAGTGAGGAAGGAGAGGGGTGATGGAGGGAGTAAGTAGGATGATTAAGAAATTTACACATTGACCCCCTCCCCTACACACTAACTCAATCATCTTATATTCCTCACTAACATTTAAGACCCAACACTCTACACTAGCACAATTAACCAATTAAATGCTAGGCACGACCACATCACGAAACCCAAAATGAACACATAAATATTTAAATAACAAAATAATTTAAATAAATAAATAAGCAAATAAATAAATAATAATTATTTATTACTAATAAAATAGAGCCTAGATTTCGGGTCGTGACATTTTACATAAGCGAAGACAAAGGTTATAGGGGTCACATGATTCTCCTTCCCCTAGTGGTGCAAAGCATCCGGGGCCATGTTTCTTATTTAAACCTTACTTGACTTGTAATCTAATTCTTGTTTATTCTAGAGCCGAATTTCGGGGTTGTAATTCTGAACTGGAACATTGTTTACTAGTGTAGGCTTATCCTACCACATTAAGTCACCATGTCTATGTATCTAAGATGGGTTATGTTTTAGTTTTGGGTATCGAGATAGAGCTATATGGACATGGAGTAGACTGAAGTGTCGTTCAAAGGGAAAAGTTTTTGAATAATACTAGGGCACAAAAACAAAAGTTTTAGAATAATACTAGGGGCACAAAAAAGTTACAAAAACTTGCTCATAAAATCTTAGGTGTAATGATGTTATTGGTGTTTTTAATTAGAGTGTGGCGGGTCCATTATCGATGCAACCAATAAAATATCGCTACCTCATTTTGTGAGCAATATTTTGTGATCTTATTTTGGACCCCTAGCATTGCTCAAAGTTTTATCTGCTACCAATGTGAAAGCTGTTTAGAGGGAGATGTCAAAAATATTAGAGTGAATTAAAATACAAAGCGTGGTGGACTATTATAATACTCTCTCTGACTCAGAAATATAGTCTCATTTTGATTTTTTATGGTCAATAGAAATGAACTTTGACCCACCATTGATGACTATCTAATCATTTTAGTGAAATTCTAAAATTTGTAATTGACAAATCATTAAGTGGTTTATCGATAACAATTTTTAGAATTTCATTGTGATCATTAAATTGACACTAATGTTTGGTCAAAGTTTAATATTTAATTTACCATAAAAAGTCAAAACCTGACTATCTTTCTAGGATAAAGGGAGTATTAGAAAATTGATCTAAACTCATTTACCGCTCACATTGTTTTTGGCTTATTGATTAAAGATATTAACAAGTTCATTTAGTTAAGAAATCTAGTTTGGAGGTATATGGACTCATTCATAGGTCGGTTATGTTGGAGAATTGAATTCTTGAATAATCAAATCTAACCACACCATATTCAATTCTTGAATAATCAAATCTAATCACATCATGGTGTGTTGTTCATAATTAAGATAGCTGTATGTGAGAGTTCGAAACTTGTTTAACATAATTAATTTTAGTTGGGTATCAATTAATTGATTGGCCCTACAATCTTGTTGTTTTTTTATTCATAAATTTTGGATTCAACTTTTTTAATCCTTAAGTATATTGTAGTTATATAAATATATTCATTGACATGGTAATTCCAAATTTGCAATTCATATTTTCTTTTTTATGAATATTGCACGTCATGTTAAAATTCCATGTTTTTGAATATGAAATGTTGAAAATGTGAATGATCTAAAACATGAAGAGATTTGTAACTCTTAAGAAGACGAAGACATTTGTAAGTCAAGAAGATGATTTTTTTTTTGTAATAGTTACGAACGAAGGTTTTGTAACCATTTTCGAAGTTTGATAGATGAGTTTTATACTCATTTATTGGGTACTTTTCTAGACTTATTCTTAGTAAAATCCTTGAGTTTTGGTTGTTTAATATATGTTTTAGTGTTTATTTAGAAAACATGTAAACCGATGGAAAGTGCATAAAACAAAAGAGATATGTCGAAAATTTATAACTACAGGGGCTTAACTGTAATTTAAAGAAGAGTGAGGACTGCTGTGAAAATTTAGAGTGTTCAGGGACCAAACTGGATGTTCTGAAACTGAGGATCAAACTGCAATTATCCAGAATTTGAGGGACTATTCTGTAATTTCTGAAAGCTGGAGGACTAAAATGGAATTTATGAAAATATTAGGGACCTTTGGGAAATTTTTGGAATCCGGCCTTAAAGAGCCTAAAAAGATGTCCAAACCTTGGAAGAAAATGAAGATGTTGACTTGTTTAGTTAATATTTTATTCTTGTTTCCTAATCCTTTCTTTTTCTTATTATTTTACAACTCCTTTTAAGTTTAGGTTTGTTTTTTCTATAAATACTAGCCTAGATTAATTGTAATAACCAATCATATTTCCACCCTTCTATTAATTTCCTCCATATTATTCTAGGGATTGGTTCTTTGTCTATGAAGAACTAATTTCACCATCTATGGATTGGAGGTAACTTATATCAAATACATATGCTTTAATTTAATTCTTAGTTCAATTATTTGTTGGTTTGTCGCAAGTTTTAATTCTTCCTTTCAATCTTAATTCTTGTTCATTAAAATATTCTTCATAATTAATTCTTTAGTTTCAATTATATGTATAAATTGGCTTTAAACTATTTGGTATATAATGTTGCACTAGCGTGTGTGATTATACGCTGACCACTATTTTAATGATTAGAACACACTTCTATTATGGAGGCTATATGAAAACTAGGGTTCTTGTTCTTGAGGAAGAAGAAGACTAGTTTTTCTCTCTTGGAGGCTATCAATTATGATTACAATAATCACTTATGACCTAGGGGTTTGAGAGGGGTATTTATACTTTTAAAACCCAACTAGTTTAGGTTTGAAATTCTAATTCCCATCAAAACTCGGAGTCAAAAATCGAAATCCCGTCAAGCAAAAGGTCCGCCAGGGTAGCTCCTATGGTCCGACCGGGTATGGACATAGGTCCGCCCGGATCATGACCAGGGTCCGGCCGGGTCCTTCCCTTGGTCCGACCGGGTCCTCTCCTGTTCGGGATTTCCTCTTAAAATCCAAGATTAAGACTTTCCAATTTAGCCCTTTTGAATTCGTTCTTTTGTGTGTGACCCCATAGTATTATATTAAGTTGGCAATGTGATCAAAACCATTTGATAACATAAATCATGAGCGGACTCTAGCAAGCTATCATGACTACCCAATTAATATAACTTGTCAAAGTTCGTGAATCCTTTATAGAACATATCACAATCCTTTTGTCCATGATGTCATTGAGCGTAAGCCATAGTCAATGGTCAACTTACAATGCCCAATGCTTTTCTCGATTCCAAATAGTTGATAATACAAATGACATTGATCATATCAATTCATTTGAGCATGGCCATGCATTTCATCAATACTATTCATCGAGGTGCCTAAGCTTGACATCTCTCATGAAGAGGGACAAATTCTATCTTAACTTATTACACTTCCCTATATAGCTTTGATCATGCCAATCATATCCTTTATAATTACTTGGTTAAGAGTAACGTTTGAATATGTCAAACATGATCTCCACTATGTGGAAGATCATAATTATTGGATATTATGCCCTAGGCCCTTGAGAAAGGCCTATGCGTTATATCATAACTTCATTGTTATAGAGATAACAAACCCGATTATTATATCTTTAGCATGTTTATTATAATAATCATTGTCCCTAGCACTTATGAAGGGCTAGCATGAGTTTAATGGATAATCATATGATGATTATGATGCATAGGATGTGGATTAAACTTGTGGGTACTTGTTGGAGAACAAGGTACTGGATAGACCCGTTACGAGATTTATGTCATGGTCAAATGTCATAATTAAATCTCATAATAGTCATACCATTTGAATCCTTAGACCTGAGATTATCATGGTCTTCCACATGATGAACATTATGTTTGACGTACTCTAACGCTACCCTTAACCGGGTGGTTATAAAGGCTACGATTGGCATAATCAGATTCTTGTAGGGAAGAATGATAAGTAAAGATGGGATTTGTCCCTCTCTCAAGAGAGATATCTGCTTGGCCACTCGATGAGTGAGATTGATGATAGTGTATGGCCATACCCAAATGAATTGATGTGTTCAATGTCATTTGCTCATATCAATCTACTCGGGATCGAGAAAGCATTGGACAAACATAAGTTGACATGGACCATGACTTATGTCCAACATGATATCGCGTGACAAAGGGATTGTGATATGTTCTATGTTCTATAAGGTAACTTTGGACTTTCAAAGTTATACTAATTGGGTAGTCATAATGGCTTGGTAGAGTCCGCTTATGACTTACGGGTTCTGACTGGTTTAGACTCGTTGCCAACATAGTATAATCCTATTGGGTCACACATAATAGAACGAATTGTAAAAGGGCTGAAATCTAGGAATTTTGGACTTTGCTACCGTACGGCCGTGAGGCCACCGTACGGCTCCCTCCCCATAATTGGTCAGTTTGTCAGGTTTTCTTGTATGACAAGCAATCACGATCTCAAAAAGAATTAGGTCAAACCCTCATATAAGATATGCAGCCGGGTTTGACAGCCTCTAACGTTGATTATGGAAATCAATAACAATTGTTTTAGAAACAATACATTATAGAGAGGTAGGATTATTTATTTTGTGATCCATGATCATCAAAATACAATAATCTATGAAGAAAAATAATTCCTATGAAGAAATCATTTCTTCACCATGCCTTGGGTCTAGCAATCCGGATCAAGAAGGTGTTCTTGATATCCGTTCTACATGTGGATACCGATAGAGGGTGTTTGTGTTAGCACCTTAAATTCCGTGTTCATGGATTCGATCTTCAAGGGTATGTTTCTTTCATCTTGTATTTAATTTAATCAACATGCACGGATCCGGGCTCATGGGTGTTTGATTTTATGTTTTATTCCGCTGCGCATGATGCATCAAAACCCAACAGTAATAATCTCAGGTCTAAAGATTCAATGATATAACTATTTAGAGGTTTAATTATGACATTTTGACCATGACATAAACCTCATAGTTGGGTCATGTCCAGTATGTGTTCACCAACACATACCCATAAGTTTAACTTGTATTCCATACACATGATCATCACATGATCATCGAATTAAACTTATACAAGTTCTTCATAAGTACTAGGTACGGAGATTATTATAACAAAACATGTAACAACAAATAATAATCTAAAACATCTCTTTATATAAATGAAAATGTGATAACAAACATTGTCAAACAATGTGCCAATAACATGCCTAGGGCATATACACCAACAATCTCCCACTTACACTAGGCCCAATCACAAATGTATCTAATAGCCATGGACCTAACATGACCATCATGTTTAGCTTGAGGAAGTCCCTTTGTTAGCGGATCAGCTATGTTATCGCCAGTTGGTACTCTGCATATCTTCACGTCTTCCCTCTCTACGATTTCTCGAATGAGATGAAAACGCCAAAGTATGTGTTTTGATCTTTGATGTGATATTGGTTCCTTTGCTTGAACAATAGCACCATTATTGTCGCAATAAAGGTCTATTGGATTAGAAATGCTAGGAACCACTTCTAATTCAGTTATGAATTTCTTGATCCAAGCAGCCTCTTTAGCAGCATCAGATGCAGCTAAATACTCAGCTTCCATTGTAGAATCAACTACTGTACTTTGCTTAGAACTCTTCCAGCTTACAGCACCACCGTTTAGCATAAACATAAAACCAGATTGCGATCTGTAGTCATCCTTATCAGTTTGGAAGCTTGCATCTGTGTAACCCCTTACAACAAGATCATCTTCCAAACCTCCATAAATCAAGAACGAGTCTTTAGTCCTTCTCAAGTACTTAAGAATCGCCTTGACCGCTTTCCAGTGACTTTTACCAGGATCTGACGGGTATCTGCTCGTCATGCTCAAAGCATAAGAGACATACGGTCTAGTATATATCATGGCGTACATGATGGATCCAATTATCGAAGCATATGAGATTTCATTCATGCGCTCCCGCTCATTAGTTGTCTTAGGACACTGAGTCTTTCTAAGACTTTTACCATGTAACACTCGTAGGTTACCTCTCTTAGAGTTCTCCATTCAGAATCTTTTAATAACCTTGTCAATGTATGTACTTTGACTTAAACCAATCAGTCTTTTAGATCTATCACGATAGATCTTAATTCCAAGGATGTATGCGGCTTCACCCGTATCTTTCATTGAAAAGAAATTTTCTAACCAAGTTTTTACAGACTGAAGTGCAGGAACATCGTTTCTAATGATCAATATGTCATCGACATATAGCACTAGAAATAGTACTACGCTCCCACTAATTTTCTTGTATACACAAGGTTCATCTTCGTTCTTGATGAACCCAAACTATTTGACCGATTCATCAAATCGAAGATTCCAACTCCTTGAGGCTTGCTTCAATCCATAGATGGATTTCTGCAACTTGCATACCTTATTAGAATTTTTTGGATTTTCAAAACTTTCGGGTTGTGTCATATACACATCCTCAAGTAGGTTCCCGTTAAGGAACGTGTAGACACCCCGCCTTGGACCTCTCACCCCGATTGCATACAAAGTATTTTTATTTAACTTATTTTTGTTGATTTCTGTTACTTCGGTTAAGTTCCTAACTGATTCCGTTAGTTTTGGACTAAACTGCATAACAGAGTTAACTTTTAGGGTCATTCTGTCATTCTGTCATTTTTCACCCGCGGGCGCTTCCGGCACTGCCAGTGAACCGCGCGCGCGTCCCTCCCCAAAAGCCGGACCCGCGCGCTTCCCACTTTGGCAGTAACGGATTGCACCTTATTTCCCTCCCTTTTCTTATTTACAAACATCTTTTCTTGATCACAAAAACCACCTTTTTACTTCCACATTCATCCCCCCTTTTCTCATTAACTCCCAATCCCAAATTCTAAGTCTTTTCCCAAAAAACTAATATTTCTTTCATTTATTATTTGATTTCTTTTATTTCTTTTATTTTTCTTTTATTCATTTATCTTATTTGTGATTGGCTCATTCCATTTCACATGGATGACCAATTTCCCTCCATCATTTCCCTCTCTTTTTTACCTATAAAAACCATCATCTCATACCTTGGAAAAGGACCCAATTTTTGAGACTTGAACAAAAACTCTACACAAATCATCTCAACAATCTTTCTCTACAAAACACTACACAAAGTGTTTGCACAACATTTTCTCTACAACAACACCATTTTCAAGTCCAAGTTTGAGGTCCTCTTTCCTAAGGTACAACATCTCTTTTCTTCTCTTATTTTATTTGTCTAGTCTTACTAGTATGCAATCTCCATAAAAAAGGGATACAACCAAAATGCCACTTCACTATTGAAGTTTGGCCAAGGTTACATCCCAACATTCCAAACTTCATTTAATTTATATTTCATTTCTTAATGTAATCATTTAGCACTAGTCCAACATGTAACTATTTAGCATTAAATTAATAAAATCATTCTTTTCCCCTTTTTCTTTACATTATAATTGTTAGCATTGTTAATAAATTGAAGGACATTTAGCATTAGAACACCAATAGTAGCAAGACCCGCATAAGCGGGGCGGAGTGGGTGTTTAAGTATTTCCCACTCCGTCACCTAACCCCCGAACCCTTCTCTCCCGAATCTCTGGTTTTGTACATAAATTAGGCTATTTCTAGGTTTTTCTTATGTTCCTTTAAAAACATAGGTGGCGACTCTAAACAATCTAAAACAAGTTAGACATCCTAGGATAATTCACCGCTCTAGCCAAGCCGTGGTTCCCCGGGGTATCTACAGTGGCGACTCCGCTGGGGGCGATAGAGGGTTAAACTTGCGTTTTCATTTTTGGTGTTCTTTTATTCTGTTTTCTGGGCATTCTGGTAAAAAGGGTAGGAAGCGCGCGCCTCCGGCCTTCTTGGCCTAAAGCGCGCGCGTCCGACCCTTATTACCAGAATCGCCCGCCTCCTTTCTTGTCCTTCAATTCCATGTTTCTGTGCTAACAAATTCTGCAGGGGAAAGTTTTCTTAATTAAGGGTCAAGGCAATCCCTTGAACCCACTGATTTGCAGGTTCTCACCCAGAAGCGGGCGCCTCTGCCCTGCTTCCTCTCACGCGCGCGCCTTCCGCATAGGCAACCCAATGCGCGCGCTTCTGGGCATTTTCCAGAAACAGAACACTACACAGAACAGAGTGGTTTTGACAGTGTGTGGGCACCGGGCCTGCATACAATTTCTTTTACTTTCTGTTTATTTTTATCGGTCACACGGGTGATTCGAAAGTTGTAATTATGTGCTTATTTGTTTTTTTATTTATTTCTTTTGAAAAAAAAAAATGTTTTGTCACATGTTAGACCTCACACTACATGCACATATTCTTATCAACTGCTCACTATCGAGTCGCACAAGTCCAACCCCAAACCCGTCGAGGCCCGTCCTAGAAAGTTTCAAGCTCCACTCGACCTTGGCTCTTTCGAAGCGGTAAACCTCAGCCCGTGGCGTAGTTCATGACTACATGCCGGGGGTGACCTTTGAGCCTCATATTCAAGCCGAGCACAAGCCACACAATTCTAGTCTAGGGTCTAACAATCCGTGACTCAAGTCGGTTTCCATGTGCCGAGATTTCCCTAAACTAATGTCTTCAAATCATACATGCCAATTTGTTGCAATGGACGAAATAAAACTCCATCCCCAAAAGTGGCTATTTTGGACGAAAATAAAAATCCGTCCCCGCATGTATGATTTACTACATTAATTTAGTTTAATCCCGACACATGTAGGGCTCACAAGCGTGGTGGAATCCGATGAGTATATGGGACCGCGAGAAGGTCTATATACTAGTGTGACGATTCCACTATTTTTTCTAGAAACCCCAAAAAGGACTCCGTCCTTCCGACTTTTGTAAATAAATAAATAAAAAAAAAAGAGTCATTTTCTTTACATGGTTGAGTCTTTTTTGTGTTTGTGGGTTAAATTTATTTTACCCGAAAGGTGTTTGTGGGGCCAATCTAAGATCAACCGTGCTCTTCCAATAGGTCCAATGGCTTCCAACGGCGACAACAACAACGGTGGAAATGATTTCGTGTCCAACGAAGGGTTACTCAACGTAATGAAATCAATGGGGGAACAAATGGATATGATTGTCGAGGATGCCCGCCGTAAAGACAATTTGTGGCAAGCCCGTTTCGATATCGACAAGAGGATTCACAAAGAAGAGGTTTCCGAACTCAAGGCCCGTCTTGATTATGAAAGAAGAATTCACAAGGAAGAGGTTTCCGAACTCAAAGCCCATTTGCAAGAGCTCACCGACAGCAAAGCAAAGTTCAATGATAAAGCATGCTCAAGTGGCCCGACCCTCAAAAGCTACAAAGGTACCACCAACAACCGAGTTTTCACTCCTCTCCAAGGAGTAACCCAAGCCGAGGCATTTGAAATTTTGGTGGCAAGAGGGAAGATCAAACCTTTGGAGGGGTACAAGCCGAAGGCGATACTGAAAAATAATGCTCATGGTGAATGGTGCGGCTACCACAAGCATAGTGGCCACACTACCGAAGGGTGCTTCCTTCTCCGAAACATCATCCAAGATTTGATCGACAACGGCGAATTTACCGTGGGTGAAGAGCAACTCATCAAAGAAGTGGCTTGGTTTTGAAATGGGGCTTCAACAAAGAGGACGACGACAACAATCTCCGTTTCTCTTTCGCTACCTAGTAGTAGGAATAAAAAAAAATAATAAAAAAAAGAGTCAAAGTCCTCTTTAGTGTGCATTAATGTTTTCTCTCGTCCCATGTTAACTGTCGAGTCTCATAATCGAATAAAAAAAAAGTCGTTCTTGTCCTCATACACTCTTCCAAGTTGTTCAATCTAATTCTTGGCAAAATGATGAAAAGATGTCTAAACGAGTTTTGGAACGAAGGCCATCACTTGAACGCCTAGGGGCTAAACATCGACGCCAACATCAACGACGAAGCCAAGACAAACAAGGTGGAGCAACAATCAAAGTTTTCAAAGGGGGATTAAAAAAAAAAAAAAAAAAAAAAAAAAAAAAAGAGAGCTCGCTAGGTTGAAACCATCAAATCAACCTAGGCAAAAGTTAGAGCACAAAAAAAAAAAAAAAAAAAAAAACCCCCCTCAATCAAAGAAGATCAACATCATCATCCACCAACAAAGGACGAAGCTACGAAGCAAAAATTCCATCACGAAGAATGGAGAATTCACAAGAACTACGGTGACCTGAGCCTCTACACTGGAGGAACGTAGGCAACCTTCGGGTCCGGTCTCATGCAAGAAAGAAGAAATGTTTAGCCCTAGCACGTTATGGTGATCGGCCTTCATCTCGAACTTGTCAAGACATCTTTGTACGATTCATTTGCCAATAAATTAATCACCAAAAAGATTGAACAACTTTCTTAGATTTGGAATCATTTCGCGTTCCTTGTCGAGTCTAAGGACTTCTATTCTTTCTGCATACTCCCAATTTCTTGCAATCAAATTGGGGCTTTCCTTCTCTTCTCTCTTAATGACTTACTTGCCTTCATGAGTCATTCAATTCAATAAAAAAAAAAATACATGTCAATACTAGGGACACTTCCCTAGTCGAGTCAATGTCACTCATCTTTAGTGATAAAAGGTTTTCACCGCAAAATCACATGTCTTATCTCCTCAGCTAGAGTCAATGCACACTTCCTCATCAATTGAGTCAAAATAAATAAATAAATAAATAAATGATGAAGACGCAAAAGAGATGCCCGCTAGATTGAAAACCCGAAAGGGCGGTCTAGGCAAAAAACAGGGTGCGTCATAAAAAAAATGAGAGAGTGAGAGAGAGAAGGGAAAGAGAAATGGAGATCCCCGGCCTCTAAAGAAGACAAGTTCTACATTGAATCTCCTCAGCAAGTCAATTCCCCACCGAGTCAACTTTGGGATTGCAAAAGGCTCGACAAGATATAGCACCATCAAAGGTTGTCTTGGGTTATCGGCATCATTCTCCAGGAGTGTGCATTTTTGGATTCATGAAAAGAAGGCCCGTGGTAACCAAGATCCATCCGAGAACAAGCCCATCATAAAAGGGCACGAGGTTGCACAAATAATCCCTAGCTAGTCAATTGGCTTGGGCAGCAAATAGCAACAACATGTGTCTCAGTTTTCAAGGCTTCTTCAAGTATGTGCTTCTAAAGTACGCCGAAAGGCTCCCGAGAAATGGAGTAGCTCTTGACATATCCTCTCATGTTTATTCCCTCACACGAGGACGAGTCACTCTTTTTTTGCTCAACAAATGGTGACGCCCTAGGGGCTATGTGACTCAAGAACAAGGGATTCTTTTGCTTCATTTGGCAATCAATACGCCCTAGGGGCTGTGCTCAAGAAACATGTGTGAGACTATCCTCAAAGTCCCTCAAAAGGGATGTAAAAAAGCCCTCTTTTCATGTGTACCCGTGCTCGTTTCCCCAATCAAGGGTGGACCTTTCTCGCAATCAATGATGGCACTCTAGGGGTTACGGTCAAGTCTTAAAGGCTCCCTCGGCAAAGAGCAATTAACTCCCCAGCAGTATCCCCAGCCAAGTCATGTGCAACATTGGAAGCTTCCTCAATCCGGCACCGAAGGTCTCAACGGGCTTCTCAATCTACAATCTTTTGGGCTACGGCATTACAGTAATTCAAGAAAAGGGCAGTATTAGGGCTTCGCGACCGACAGTCTTTTGGGCAACAATACTCGAGCAACGCAATTTGGGAGTAGTCTCCATGAAAGGGATCAAGCTTCAAAGGATCTCTCAACACTTCAAGTCAAAGGACTCTTGGTTTTAAAATGAAGACTCCGATGTTATGAATGAAGTTGATGATTTTTGTTAGAACTCACAGCGAGATTATGAAGGAAGTCTTAGAGAAAAGGAAAAAGATTCAATATGCTAAACTCTAATCAAAACAGAGTTATAGCGGGAAATGCCACGGCCAATCCCAATGTTTCTGCAATTCAGCACCCCCTTCTCCAAGATCAAAAGCACAAGGTGCAGCTCAGATAAAGTTGGGCCACAGCACTAGTTGCATCCGAAGATCCGTCATTAGTTCAACTCAAGAAGAGTCAAGCAAGCATACTCATTTGGGACTTTATCACACCAAGACCTTATCCTCCGCGACCTCGACGGCACCGCAAGACATTACTGCATCCTTTGACATAAGCCCTCCGCCATTTGGGTATCAACCACAATGAGGCCATTCATCTCCCCAGTAAAAGCAAGAAGGGGATCTCTATCAAGAATTCTACCCGACGGTACATCCGCTCTCAATGCCGAGCCAATCACAAGATAATTTGGGGCTTTACATTCCACCGTCTTGAAGCTCACAAACAAAAAGTCCATGACATTTGGGGCTTAGCAATTTCTCGAAGTTTGGCATCCATAATCTTCTCTTGGGGCTTGCTCACGCCAACAACAAAGGGCGATTTACTCGAATGGGCCAAGAACTGATTTATCTTGGGGCTATGCAAGCCACTCAAAGTTTGGCATCAAAGGCGTTCTAGGGGCTTTACAATCAGCCACCCCTCATCTCGGCATCAAAATCCTTTTGAAGCCCCATAATCGACAAATCTCTTGGGGCTAGACATCAATCTTCGTTGGGCACACCGGCGACAACAGAATTCAAACGAGGCGATCCGGACTTCGACTGAACATGACTTGATCTTGGGTTGGCTTCACAAGCACACAATGGTTAAAATGGTTCACCCACGGACTAAAAAAAAAAAAAAAAAAAAAAAAAAAATCTTTTCCTCACATGTGTGCATATTCTTTCCTTTCTAATCTAAAAAAAAAAAAAAAAAAAAAAAGATTTTTCTTTTTTCTTTTTCTCCTTCTATGTGCAAAAGTATTTGCTTTACTTTGCTTTGCTCCTAGCCTCTCCTCCAGCGTTCTCCATCATCCTTGAACTACGCTGGTCTGATTCTCTTAAAGGGATACGTAGGCAGCCTTTGGCACGACCAACCCATCATTCAGAGTACCATCTCGCCAACCCAACATCAAGGGCATTCTCTCATCAACATCTAAAGAATGGACATTCTCCATCAAAGCATCCTCCGCGGACATCAAGAATCCATCTCCACTCAAGCGGCAATGGTAAGTGAAGGTATGAATACATCCGACGCTTTCCTCAAAATCACATCGAACACAAGATCACTCTTTACATTCTTACTTCTCTCTCATTACAAAGGTGCTTTCAAGATCACATCACACCACGGGTACAATTTCACATCAATCATACATTTCATCGCACAAGCACGTATACCTGCCAAGCACACACATAACATGTACCAACAAAAAGTCAACAGCATGGGAAATTCAGGCATTTCATCCCCAGCAGAAAGTGGTCCGCAGTCAACAACGACTACAGTCCAATGGCAACAACTTGGTCCATGGTGAGCCACGGAAAACAACACCTCTTCATCAAGTAATCCCCCTGCGGACTATAAGTTGGCCACGGTGGGCCGACTCATGCCACCGAACTCCTTTTCAATTTTCATCAGCAAGTGCCGCACAGCGCATCAGAATATGCCGCACCGCGCACCAGAATCAACAAGTGCCGCACAGCGCATCAGAATATGCCGCACCGCGCACCAGAATCAACAAGTGCCGCACAGCGCATCAGAATATGCCGCACCGCGCACCAGAATCAACAAGTGCCGCACAGCGCATCAGAATATGCCGCACCGCGCACCAGAATCAACAAGTGCCGCACAGCGCATCAGAATATGCCGCACCGCGCACCAGAATCAACAAGTGCCGCACAGCGCATCAGAATATGCCGCACCGCGCACCAGAATTTCCATCTATAGACTATAAACACACCTTTTTTTTTTCAAACTGCGGCCGTGGTGGGCCGCCTCAAGCCACCACACCCTTTCTATCCGCGAAAGTCGCTCACACAGGGAGCGCACTCCTATCCTTTGTAATTTTAAATTCCTGCTTTATCGAGTCTTTGTTTTCTCTTGTCGATGTCCTCGGCGATTGTCTTTCTTTCGTCGATGCGTTTTGCTTCGCAATCCACGTCGCCGAGGGGCTCTGTAGACACCCCGCCTTGGACCTCTCACCCCGATTGCATACAAAGTATTTTTATTTAACTTATTTTTGTTGATTTCTGTTACTTCGGTTAAGTTCCTAACTGATTCCGTTAGTTTTGGACTAAACTGCATAACAGAGTTAACTTTTAGGGTCATTCTGTCATTCTGTCATTTTTCACCCGCGGGCGCTTCCGGCACTGCCAGTGAACCGCGCGCGCGTCCCACCCAAAAGCCGGACCCGCGCGCTTCCCACTTTGGCAGTAACGGATTGCACCTTATTTCCCTCCCTTTTCTTATTTACAAACATCTTTTCTTGATCACAAAAACCACCTTTTTACATCCACATTCATCCCCCCTTTTCTCATTAACTCCCAATTCCAAATTCTAAGCCTTTTCCCAAAAAACTAATATTTCTTTCATTTATTATTTGATTTCTTTTATTTTTTTTATTTTTCTTTTATTCATTTATCTTATTTGTGATTGGCTCATTCCATTTCACATGGATGACCAATTTCCCTCCATCATTTCCCTCTCTTTTTTACCTATAAAAACCATCATCTCCTACCTTGGAAAAGGACCCAATTTTTGAGACTTGAACAAAAACTCTACACAAATCATCTCAACAATCTTTCTCTACAAAACACTACACAAAGTGTTTGCACAACATTTTCTCTACAACAACACCATTTTCAAGTCCAAGTTTGAGGTCCTCTTTCCTAAGGTACAACATCTCTTTTCTTCTCTTATTTTATTTGTCTAGTCTTACTAGTATGCAATCTCCATAAAAAAGGGATACAACCAAAAGGCCACTTCACTATTGAAGTTTGGCCAAGGTTACATCCCAACATTCCAAACTTCATTTAATTTATATTTCATTTCTTAATGTAATCATTTAGCACTAGTCCAACATGTAACTATTTAGCATTAAATTAATAAAATCATTCTTTTCCCCTTTTTCTTTACATTATAATTGTTAGCATTGTTAATAAATTGAAGGACATTTAGCATTAGAACACCAATACTAGCAAGACCCGCATAAGCGGGGCGGAGTGGGTGTTTAAGTATTTCCCACTCCGTCACCTAACCCCCGAACCCTTCTCTCCCGAATCTCTGGTTTTGTACATAAATTAGGCTATTTCTAGGTTTTTCTTATGTTCTTTTAAAAACATAGGTGGCGACTCTAAACAATCTAAAACAAGTTAGACATCCTAGGATAATTCACCGCTCTAGCCAAGCCGTGGTTCCCCGGGGTATCTACAGAACGCTGTTTTGACATCCATTTTCTATATCTCATAGTCATAATATGCAGCTATGGCAATTAAAATTCTTATGGACTTGATCATTGCTACGGTGAAAAAGTTTCATCATAGTCAATACCATGAATCTGCCTATAACCTTTCGCTACAAGTTTAGCTTTATAAGTATGCACCATTCCATCCATGTCAGTTTTCTTTTTGAAAACCAATTTGCATCCTATGGTTTTTACACCTTCGGGTGGATCTATCAAGTTCCAAACTTAATTATCATACATGGATTGGATTTCGGATTCCATAGCTCCAAGCCATTAATCCGAATCAGGAGAAGACATCGCTTCTTGGTAGGAAGTAGGTTCATCATCCTCAATGATTTCTACTTCATTACTATCCGTCACGATAAATTCATATCTCTCGGGTTCGGATCGTAACCTACTAGATCTGCGACGAGCTTGTGTATCATGAACGGGTTCCACAACTCCTTGTGAAACTTGTTTAGATTCCACCATCGGTTCAATTTTACTTTTGGGTTCTCGAACCTCTTCGAGATGAATTTTTCTCCCACTAATTCCTTTGGAGAGAAACTCTTTCTCTATAAAGGTACCATGTCGGGCAACAAACACTTTGTTGTCCGCGCGGTTGTAAAAAGTAATATCATTTAGTTTCCTTAGGATAACCAACGAAAAAACATTTATCAGACTTTGGTGCAAGTTTGTCAGAGACAAGTCTCTTGACATAAGCCTCACAACCCCAAATTCTCATGAAAGACAAACAAGGTTTTCTTCCATTCCACATCTCATATGGAGTCTTTGGAACCGATTTAGTTGGAACGTTATTTAGTGTGAACGCATCGGTTTCTAATGCATAACCCCAAAAGGATAATGGAAGATCAACTTGACTCATCATAGATCGAACCATATCCAATAAAGTCTGATTTCTCCTCTCGGACACACCATTCTATTGTGGTGTTCCGGGAGGAGTTAATTGTGAAACAATTCCACAATTTTTAAGATGATCACCAAATTCTTGGCTTAAATATTCACCACCATGATCGGATCGAAGTGCTTTAATAGATTTGCCAAGTTGAATTTGTACTTCATTTTGAAATATTCTAAATATCTCAAAAGCTTCACTTTTGTTCTTTATTAAGTAGACATAGCCATATCTACTAAGATCATCAGTGAATGTCATGAAGTAATGAAATCCTCCCCTAGCATTGCTACTTAAAGGTCCGCTTACATCGGTATGTATTAAGCCCAATAAATCACTAGCCCTTTCACTACTCTTAGTAAAAGGTGTCTTAGTCATTTTTCCAAGTAAACATGACTCACAAGTCTCATATGATTCAAAATCATTTGAGCCTAAAAGTCCGTCCCCATGGAGTTTAGAGATGAGCTTATCATTAATATGACCAAGACGGCAATGCCACAAATAAGTGTGATTTACATCATTAGGTTTAGATTTCTTATTTATGTTATAGACATCGTCATTATTTCTATTCTCAACATCAAGGATATAAAGGCCATTAAATGAATTTGCAATACAATAAAGTATATCATTTAAATAAATAGAAAACCTCTTATTCTCAATAAGAAATCTATAACCTTCATTATCCAAACAAGAAATTGAAATAATATTTCTACTCAAATCCGGAACGTAATAACAATTGTTCAAAACAAGAATTAATCCGCTAGGTAAAATGACTTCATAGGTTCCTACGGCTAATGCAACAACTCTTTCTCCATTCTCCACGAGTAGGTCTACTTCGCCATCTTTGAGTAGCCTCCTATTCTTTAGTGCCTGCACATTTAAACAAATGTGAGATCTACATCCGGTATCTAATACCCAAGAACTAGAAGTAGAAAGGAGTATATCTATAACATAGATACCTGAAGTACAAGCAATCACATTGCCCTTCTTCTTCTTCTTATTTTCTTCCATATAAGCTTTGCAATTTATCTTCCAATGACCGGTCTCACCGGAATGGAAACAAATTTCATCATTTTGAGTGTCTACTTTAGCCACTGCAGCAGCGATGGAAACTTTTTCCTTGCTTGCTTTAGGTTTGGCAACAATTGCCTTATCTTTACCCTTGTTTTTAAATCCTTTTCCTTTATTAACCATGAGCACATGAGAGGTTTCCTTAATGATTTTCTTTTCTCCTGTCTTTAGCATCCCATGCAATTCAGACAAAGACTTAGTCATACCATGCATATTATAGTTCATGATGAACTGATTATAGCTTTTAGGTAATGAGTTCAAAATCAAGTCAGGCGCCAACTCAACATGGATGGGATAGGCAAGCCTCTCTAGATGCTCAAAATGGGCCTTCATCTTCAGAACATAAGGACCCACCGACTGTCCTTCACTCATCTTGTATGAGGTCAGAGCAACCATGGTATCGAACCTTTCTTGCCTTGCTTACTCTTAAAACATATCTTTCAACTGAGTGCCTATGTCATAGGAATCCAAGTGTTCCAGAGTCTTCTGAAGATATGAACTCATGGCAGCAAGCATGAGACAACCGACCTCATAAGAATCAATTTTGTGTTTCTTGTGAGCATCCTTGTCTGCCCTAGGGGCATTGGGAGCAGGTTCCTCAGGAATGGGTTCATCAAGAATGTACATCTTTTCTTCATGATTTAGAACAATTCTAAGGCTTCAGATCCAATCCATGAAATTAGCACCATTCTCTTGAAGCTTTTGCTTCTCAAGGATAGATCACAATGATAGGTTGTGAGTGTTTTGAGCCATTATCTACATTTTATGCAAACATATAATAATATGTATTAGTACCAATTTTCATAAAGAGATTTAAAATTGTAATTTATAAATACTCCCACTAAATTATATAACCTTCAAATACATTAATGTATAATATATTTTACATGGGCTAAGATCCATATTTCACTTAAATTTGAGTCGGCTAGGGCACGACTGCTCAGTTTTGAGGTAGATAACATTTATCAATCATATCATATATGACTCTTAGATCCTTTTATGAGACTCTTTAGACATCTAATGTCAAAAGCATGTTTTAATATCATCTTGTGCCTTGGGTCCAAAACTGTTTTGATAACCCAATTAAATCAAACCATTTTAAACGTATAGGAATCACTATTTCCTCATCTTGCTTTTACAAAATAGAATTAATGCACCTCGCTAGGGCGTAGCCTACATAAAAACTATTTATGTAATCACAAGTGTTTTAATCATGGATTGGCACATGATTTAAGTTTTAACAAGAAGGTTCAACACATATAGCATAGTAACATATTTATACGCACATAATATAAACATGTAAAGCATCAGTTAATAATTTAATTAATCCCATTAATTAAAATATGATTTCATGTGATTGATTTATGGGGATAAATTCTTAAACATGTAATTCATAGCAAGATTGTACGGTCGAAACTAAGCCAGAAGGCATCCACAATCCCGTACCAAATTTAGAAACTAAAAGAAACAACTATGTAAGGTCGAAACTAAGCCAAAAGGCTTCCACAATCCCTTATATAAAGTATCTCGATTCTAAATTCTTTTGTCTCATCAATTTATGACTTTGTCCTTGAGATTTATTTTTAGGAAACAAGGTTTCTAAAACCAGCCATCTGACAAACAAATTCAATCCAAAGTAATTTTGAAATTGACATTTAATTTCAGGAAACACGGTTTCTAAAACCAGCCATCTGACAATTAAATTCAACTCAAAATATTTACCATTGTGTTTCAATTTTAAACCCTAACGTTGCTTTCCTGATTCAATTAGGATTTGGTGTTCACGATGATCAAATCACCATGTTCATCAAAACCTTGAATAACAATTTATTCATCAATCTAGGATCATCAACAAATTAATCCAATTAACTTTTGATGATCTCAAGGAACATAATAATCAAATTATTATTACAATCTTAGATCCCACATAACGTATTTAAACGGTGCGATTTTATGATCTCCATATATCTCATATACATACATAAAATACAAATCACATAAACATCATGAATCTAAATTCAAATAGCATGCTAACACATATAATCCAATTATATTATCAACATGTTATTATTAAAATAATCATGATGAACGGGGCTCTGATACCACTGTTGGGTTTTGCACAATCATGCGCAGTGGAATAAACCCAAAAACCTAGTTCCATTCAAGATGATTAAATTAATCCAAAGTTGAATTTAGAATACTAACCGCGATGATGCTTTAAAATTTCGAATCTTCAATCTTTGTTCTTCGCGCCTCGTGAATCACGATGCAGGAACACGACCTAAAATCTTGGATCACGAACTTGGAGGAGTTGAGATCAACGCCCTCTATGTTTATCCACACGCGAACGAATATCAAGAACACCTTCTTGATCTGGATTGCTAGATCCAATAGAACACACTTCTATTATGGAGGCTATATGAAAACTAGGATTCTTGTTCTTGAGGAAGAAGAATACTAATTTTTCTCTCTTGGAGGCTATCAATTATGATTACAATAATCACTTATGACCTAGGGGTTTGAGAGGGGTATTTATACTTTTAAAACCCAACTAGTTTAGGTTTGAAAGTCAAAAATCGAAACCCCGTCAAACGAACGGTCTGCCCGGGTAGCACCTAGGATCCGATCGGATCCCCTCGGGTCCGACCGGGTATGGACATATGTCCGCCCGGATCATGACCAGGGTCCGGCTCGGTCCTTCCCTTGGTCCGCCCGGGTCCTCTCCTTTTCGGGATTTCCTCTTAAAATCCAATTTTAAGACATTCCAATTTAGCCTTTTTGAATTCGTTCTTTTGTGTGTGACCCCATAGGATTATATTAAGTTGGCAATGTGATCAAAACCATTTGATAACATAAATCATGAGTGGACTCTAGCAAGCCATCATGACTACTCAATTAATATAACTTGTCAAAGTTCGTGAATCCTTTATAGAACATATCACAATCCTTTTGTCCATGATGTCATTGAGCGTAAGCCATGGTCAATGGTCAACTTACAATGCCCAATTCTTTTCTCGATTCCAAATAGTTGATAATACAAATGACATTGATCATTATAGACACCCCGCCTTGGACCGCTCACCCCGATTGCACATTTGACTTTGTGTTTCTTCTTGTTTTAAGTGTTTTTCGTTAGTTTCTGTTACTTCTGTTAAGTTCTTGATTGACTATGTTAAGTCCAGGAACTAAACTGAATGACAGTTCTAACTTTCCAGTCGATTAGGTCAAAATTGCCTTCTCAGAGTCGCGCGCCTCTGCCTCCATAGGTGAGATGCGTGCGCCTTCCGCCCCAAAGGCCGGAGGCGCGCGCTTCTGGGCATCAGTTACAGAGTCTCTCCAAGAATCACTCTCTTGCTCAATTTATAGGATTTTACCTGGGAATTCCCTCTTTGTGACTCTGTTTTGGCACCAATCTCACACTTCACACATTTTCTCGCACAAACACGTATATCTGCAAAGCACACACATAATAGGTACCACAGTAAATGCGGCTCCGAACAGCATAACAATTGCGGCTCCAAACAGCATAGCAAATGCGGCTCCGAACAGCATAGCAAATGCGGCTCCAATTAGCATAGCAAATACGGCTCCTAGCAGCATAGCAAATGCGGCTTTAAACAGCAAAAACAGCAAATGCAGCTCCGAACAGCACAACAAATGCGGCTCCAAACAGCATAGCAAATTCGGCTCCAAACAGCATAGCAAGTGCCACTTCAAACAGCAAAACAACAAGTGCGGCTTCAAACAGCAATTTGGTCCATGATAAACCACTGAAATCACCACCTCTTCCATCAGCAAAAGTTGCTCACACAGGGAGCGCACTTCTATCCTTCGCAAATTCAATTTTTTTTTTTGCTTATTTATCGAGTCTTTGCTTTCTTTTCTTTCTTTTTTCTTTGTGGTGTCCTCGGCGGTTGTATTTCTTTCGTCGGCGCGTTTTGCTTCGCAATCCACACCGCTGAGGGGCTCTATAGACACCCGCCTTGGACCGCTCACCCCGATTGCACATTTGATTTTTTGTTTATTCTTGTTTTAAGTGTTTTTGGTTAGTTTCTGTTACTTCCGTTAAGTTCCTGACTGAATCCGTTAAGTCCAGGGCTAAACTGAATGACAGTTCTAACTTTCCAGTCCATTCTGTCAAAATTGCCTTCTCAGAGTCGCGCGCCTCTGCCTCCACAGGTGAGATGCGTGCGCCTTCCGCCCCAAAGGCTGGAGGCGCGCGCTTCTGAGCGTCAGTTACAGATTCTCTCCAATAAGTTTAGGCGCGCGCTTCTGAGTTTCTTCTTGAAGCTACTTGAAGTTTAGGTACTCTTACTTTTCTCTCTTCCCTCTATCTCATCTCTATTTTCTTCTTTTATTTTATCAAAGTGTGCAATCAACCCAAACCCTTTTGGGACATGACACCAAAGGCACTTCACTACATTGAAGTTGGCCAAGGAGTTATCTCCCCATATTCAACCCCTTTTAAACCCCTTAAATATCATTTTCAAAGTAAAGGAAGAACATATTTTTTATCATGTAGATTATGAACAAGAAAGACCAACGTTAGTTGGGCGAAATGGGTGTTTAAGTACTTCCTATTTCGTAACCTAACCCCCGAACCTCAATACACGAATCTCTGGTTTTCGCAACAAAACTTAGGCTAATTATTAGGTTTTTCTTATGTTCCTCTAAAACATAGATGGCGACTCTAAACTCTAAAACCAAATAGACATCCTAGGATAATCCAACCGCTCGAGCCTAAAGCGCGTGGGTTGCCCGCCCCAGGGTATTTACAGTGCGACTCCGCTGGGGACGTTTGAGGGTTAAACTTACGTTTTGTTCATTGTCTATAGTTTCTGGGCGATTCTGGTTTCTGACGGTGGGAAGCGCGCGCCTCTATCCCTCTTGGCCTAAGGCGTGCGCGTCTTACCTCAGTGACCAGAATCTCTCCCGATTCCTATGTGTTCTTCCTATTCTTCCTTTTTTGTGCTAACCATTTCTGCAAGGGTTTCAAAGTGTATTCAGGACTAGGGTAATCCCCTGAGTCCAAGTGTCTGACAGGTTTACCCAGAAGCGGGAGCCTCTCATTTAATGTGCGTAAGGTGCGCGCATCCCATATTACAAGCCAGAGGCGCGCGCTTCTGGGCAGTTTTCCAGAACATGAACATGTTCCCAGAACTGGACAGAATGATGGGGTGTGGGCACAGTTGCCTGCATCAGGACTGATTTAGACCCCTTAACTATGTTTGTTTTTTGTTATGTTTTCTTTTTATCGGTCACACGGGTGATTCGAAAGTTGTAATTATGTGCTTATTTTCTTTTCTTTTCTAAAAAATAAAAAAAAAAAATTGTCATATGTGTTTGACCTCACACTACGTGCACCGAATTCCTATCAATTGCTCACTATCAAGACGCACAAGTACATAACCCCGAACCCGTCGAGGCCCATCCTAGGAAGTTTCAAGCTCTACCCGACCTTGACTCTTCCGAAGCGGTAAACCTCAGCCCGTGGCGTAGTTCACGACTACATGCCGGGGATGACCTTTAAGCCTCTCTTTAGCTGAGCACAAGCCAACGCATTCTAGTTAGGGTCTAATACTCCATGACCAAGTCGGTTTTCATATGCCGAGATTTCCCTAAACTAATGTTTTCAAATCATACATGCCATTTCCAAGAGAAACAAGTGGTTATTATGGACAAAATAAAAATCCGTCCCCTCATGTATGCTTTACTACATTAATTTAGTTTAATCCCTTCATGTGTAGGATTCACAAATGTGGTGGAATCCGATGAGTATATGGGACCGCGAGAAGGTCTATATACTAGTGTGACGATTCCACTATTTTTTCTAGAAACCCCAAATAGGACTACTTCCTTACGACTTAAATAAAAAAAGAAGTATTTTTTCTTTATGTGGTTGAGTCTTTTTCTTGTTTGTGCTTGAATCGTTTTACCCAAAAGGTGTTTGTGGGGCCACCCTAAGATCAACTGTGATTCTTCTAATAGGTCCAATGGCTTCCAACGGCAACAACAACAAGGGTGAGAATATTTCCGTGCCTAACGAAAAGCTATTCAACATAATGAGAGCCATGGGGTAACAAATGGATAGACTTGCCGAGGATGCCCGCCGTAAAGATGATTTGTGGCAAGCCCGTTTTGATCTTGAGAAGAGAATTCATGAGGAAGAGGTTTCCGAACTCAAAGCCCGTTTGAAAGAATTCATCAATGACAAGGCAAAGGTCGATGACAAGGAATGCTCAAATGTCCTGCCCCTCAAACGCCACAAAGGTGCCGCCGACAACCAAATTTTCTCTCCTCTCCTAGGAATGACCCAAACCGAAGCATTCGAAATTTTAATGGCAAGTGGAAAGGTCAAGCCTTTGAAAGGGTACAAGCCCAAGAAGATACAAAAGAACCATGCATATGGTAAATGGTGAAACTACCACAAGCATAGTGGCCATACTACTGAGGGGTGCTTCTCTCTCCGAGACGTCATCCAAGATTTGATTGATAATGGTGAATTTATGGTGGGTGAAGAGTAACCATTAGAGAGTCGCAAGATGCGCGAACTCATCAAGGAAGAGGTAATTGTGAAGTAGGTTTGAAATGGGGAGAACTACAACAACAAAGACGACAACAACAATCTCCGTTTCTCTTTCTTTACCTAGTTTAAAAAAAAAAGAGTCAAAAATCCTCTTAAGTGTGCATTATGTTTTATTTCGTCTTGATGATGTAAAAATTCGAGTCTTATCATAAAATCAAAGTTGTTTTTGTCCCCATACACTATTCCAAGTTGTCCAATTTAATTCTTGGCAAAATGATGAAAATATGTCTAAGCAAGTTTTGGAATGAAGGCTATCACTTGAATGCCTAGGGGCTAAACATCACAACGAAGACAACAACATCAACGACAAAGCCAAGGCGTCAAGGCAAAAAGCAAAACAAGGTGGAGCAACAACCATGAAGAAGTATCAAACATATTTTCAAGGGGGATTAAAAAAAAAAATCCCCCCTCAATAAAAAAAGTACAAGATCAACATCATTCCACCAACAAAGGACAAAGCTACATCGATAACCATCACGACGAAGTAACAAAAGGAGCATCAACAAGAACTACGGTGACCTGAGCCTCTATACTGGAGGAACGTAGGCAACCTTCGGGTCTGGTCTCATGCAAGAAAGAAGATATGTTTAGCCCTAGTGCGTTATGGTGATTTTTCTTCCCCTCGAACTTATCAAGACATTTTTATACGATTCATTTGCCAATGAATTAATCACCTCAAGATTGAATAACTTTCTTAGAATTGGAGTCACTTTGCGTTCCTTATCGAATCTAGGGGCTTCTTATCTTTCAGCGATACTCCCAGTTTCTCGCAATCAAATTGGGGATTTCATTCCCTTCTCTCTGAATGACTTAATTTCCTTCGTGAGTCATTCAAAAAATATATAAATACATGAAGTCAATACTAGGGGCTACTTCCCTAGTCGAGTCAATGTCACTCATCATTAGTGACAAAAGGTCTCCACCACAAAAGCACATGTCTTTTCTCCTCCGCTAGAGTCCATGCACATTTCATCATTAATCGAGTCAAAATGAAGACGTAAAAGAGATGCCGCTAGATTGAAAACCCGAAAGGGCGGTCTAGGCAAAAAACAGGGTGCGTCATAAAAAAATGAGAGAGTGAGAGAGAGAAGGGAAAGAGAAATGGAGATCCCCGACCTCTAAAGAAGAAAACTACACAAGTTCTACATTGAATCTCCTCAGCAAGTCAATTCCCCACCGAGTCAGCTTTGGAATTGCAAAAGGCTCGACAAGATATGGCACAATCAAAGGTCATTTTGGGTTATTGGCATAAGAGAGATTGTTCTTGCAATGTGCATTTTCGGGCTCATGTGAAAGAAGGCCCATCCAAGAATGAGCTCATGATTCATATGTCATCAAAAGTCAAAAAAAGGGGTGAGAGGTTGCACGAATGGTCTTCAACGCACCAATTGGTTTGGATCACAAATGGCAACAACGTGTGACTCAGTTTTCGAGCTTCTTCAAGCACGTGCCCCTAAAGTATGTCAAAAGGATTCCCGAGAATGGAGTAGCTCTTGCCATGTCCTCTTATGTTTGTTCCCCCACACGAGGACGAGTCCTTTTTGCTTTGCTTAACAAATGATGATGCCCTAGGGGTTATGCCTACCCGAGAAGGAACCTCTCTTGACCCATTTAACAATTGATAAGCCTTAGGGGCTACGCTCAAGAAAGATATGTTGGAAGATCTTCAAAGTTCCACAAAATGAATGTCAAAAGGCTTCCCGAGAATGGAGTAGCTCTTGCCATGTACTCTTATGTTTTGTTCCCCCACACGAGGATGAGTCTCTTGCTTTGCTCACACCCTAGGGTCTATGTGACTCAAGAACTAGAGTTTCTTTTGCTTCATTTGACAGTTAATGAGCCCTAAGGGCTACACTCAAGAAAGATGTGTGAGACTATCCTCAAAGTCTCTCAAAAGGAATGTCCTAAATCCTTCTTTTCATGTGTGCTCATACCTGTTCCCCCAATCAAGGATATGCCTTTCTTTCTCTACTTACAATCGATGATGGCACTCTAGGGGCTAGACTCGAGTTTGAAAGGCTCCCTCAGCAAAAATGCAATTCACTTTACCTCCCCCAACGATGGCCCTAGCAAAGTCATGTGCAACATTTGAAGCTTCCTCTATCAATTTGGCACCGAAAGTCTTTTTAAGGGGGCTTCGACAATCTTTTGGGCAATGATACTTGAGCAATGCATTGTGGGGAGTGGTCCAAGCTTAAAGGGTCTCTTAGTACTTCATGTCAAAGGTCTTTTGGTTTGAAAGGAGGGCTCCGATGTTATGAATGGATTTGGTGATTCTTGTTATGTTGTGACTTACGACGAGATTATGAAGGAAGTCTTAGAGAAAAGGAAAAAGATTCAATATGCTAAACTCACTAAAACAGGGTTATAGCGGGTACCAATCCCAATGTTTCTGCAATTCAGCACCCCCTTCTCTAAGATCAAAAGTGTAGACACCCCATTTTGAACTTTCATTCATAATCACACTACTTCTGTGTCTCGCCTTTGATTTGGGTTGAAACTCGTTAAGTTGGACATGCTTTGTTAAGTTTTTGACTGACTCCGTTAGTTAGGGGCCGAAATGAATATTAAAACTTAAGAAGAAGGGCATTTTTGTGATTCAGACACAAGATGTCTCGTACGAGACATTGATGTCTCGTACGAGATATCCCCCTTTTGACAGACGAGTCTCATCAGTTTCCTTGTTGATCTAAACCTCATTTCTTGGTAAAGACTCCTTAATTCAGGAAAGTTGGAAAGGACGATCAGAGAGTCCAAATAAACCTCCTTAGAAATCAAGTCATTGATTCCTATCCAAATTAAACCCTTTGTCTTAACCCTAAAGTCATAAACCCCTATAAATATTGGTTGTTCTTGCCTAAAATGACTAATAGTCAACTAATAGAGGTCTCCCAAAACCCTACACACTCAAGAAGCCTCATAATCAGCCTCCTCCTCCTACCCATGAAATCTAGAAGATCATAACTCAAGTCAAGCCAAGTTCTTTGGATCGTCAAGGCCTTTAGTCAAGGCCATCCATAGGATTCTTGAAGAACGCTTAGGTAATCTCTTTGTTTTCTTCTCTTCTCATCTCCTTCTTTGCTTTGAAGTAGTGTGATTCCATTAAAGGATCATCCTAGAGCCTCTCCAATTCATGGAGATGGGCTCGAAGCACATGATCCAACATCCCAAATAAATAAGAGATTATTTATTTGGTTTCTTTTGCGCATATTTTTCATGGTTTTGAGGCAATGATGATGATTTCATAGCAAGACCAATCCTAGATTGGGTAAATTGGGTGCTCTTTGACATTCCCAATTCATAACTTAACCACCGAATCCAGATTTCACGGTCCGTGTTCCGTCAAACATGGTGGCGACTCACAATAAACGAGCAATAACAAAGCCTTTACAAACCGAGTTAGACGGGGCAGGCACCGGGTCCGTGGCGCGCGCTCACAGTGGTAACTCTGCTGGGGAAGATCACAGTAAGTGGGTTAGACTTGCGTCGAAAGAAATTATCATTGCCTTTCAAAACTTTGCAGTTTCTGCGCTGTATTTCTGTTCCAAGAAGGGGTGTCTCGTACGAGACATAGATGTCTCGTACGAGACATCCCTGTTCTGTCCAGTCAGTCTGTTATTCTGGTTTGAAAAAGGGATTCCATCCGGTTCAAACACGTACACAGGATTACAGACTGGTCCTCCCTTCTGTTTCTGAGTCTTAGGACCCTCCTAACGACGAAGAAACTCCCTGTATATCATAGAGCTAACCTCTATTTTTGCAGGAGTACTTGCTAATTTGTTTTATTCTCTGCTTTAATCATGTTTGATTTATGTGTGAACTACGACGGCCTGAGTTCCTCCACAAGAGGGAAACGTAGGCAGCCACTTGGCCCGGCCATTGCTTATTTTTGTTTTATCCTAAAAAAAAATTTCTCTATTTTACTTTGATACCTAGATCTTGACTCTCACACACGTGCACACATGTAGAATAATTTCACTACATACCCCTTAAAACCGGGTCCCAATCGGAGGACGGATGTCAGTCAATTCCCCCATTCTAACGAATGGCCCTTGCCGGTCTCTCCAAAGATGGTGTACCCACTCCGTGACACGCTCCTAAAATGTGTTCATGGGCAGCCTTAGCTGTAAGCCCTGCATCAACCTCATGCATACATACTAGTCAATAGGACACTCCTCGAGACCGGTCGGTTCGATTCTTAGGGTTGTTTTAATCTTTGCCCAAGATAACGCATTTCCTACAATCTATAATACTCCCTTCATGAATTCTTGACGATTGTCCCTTCGGTATAAATTGTTAAACAAAGGGTTGAAATGATGAGATGAGAATTTTTCTACGAGGATTCGAGTCTAGTCTCTCTCACCATCAAAACCCCGCATTTGACAATGTCCCTTTCGGTTGTCCCTTACAAGAATTCATAAGGTCTGATTGCATTAAAGGCGTTATTTAGCAAAGTGCAAAGCAACTACGGAATCACTTAGGTTTGGTTAATTGAATGGTAGATTCAGATGAGAATATGAGACCTTTGCCCAAATTGTCTGTCTGGGAGAGTGCAATACAGGTGAAAAACAAGGGGCTCATATTCTAGTGTGACAGAATCCACTATTCCAGGACGAACTAGGTAGTAACCCTTTAAAATGGATTAAATTCCATCCGACCAAATAGGATTAAAATCTGCAAATCTGACTGGCAGGATGGATGCCTCGTACAAAACATCCTCCTTTTCTGTGCTTTAGCTCGTGTTTGGTCAACCTAATCTCATAAAAACCGACTTATTGGGACCCCAGCCTGGATTTGACACAATCTATAAACTCTAGATCCATTCGATCAGTAAAGTAGCTCCATACTCCCAACACAATCGCTTCAGAAATTTACATCCGTGATCCCAAGACCAAGAGACTAGAAAAGGTTGCAGTAATGGCCGGTACCCCTATCACTGACTTGGAAACCGCTAAGACTGTCATTGCACGACTTGAGCAACAAATGAAAGAGCAAGCTGAAGTGCCGCTCGTGAAAGTGATCGTCATGCCCAAGACATAAACTCTATCCTACAAGATCTCCAAGAACTCAAAAGGTCTAGTAAGAAATCGAAATTCCCTTCTAAAGACGGGGAGTCACATGCTAAGAAAGGGAACAAAAAGGATGATGACTCCGATTCCGATTCAAACACATCCGACTCTTCCTCCTCCTTCTCCTCCGATGACGAGGTACGTGATAAAAGGAAAAAAGTTAGTGATGACACCTACCTCATCAACTCCGCCACTGCTGAGTTCCTCGAAAAGAGGTTTGCACACCTCGGTCTAGCAAAGGGCTCCATTGTTCCATTCGACCCCATTGCACTCCGCAAGTCAATCACTAAGCTCCCGTAGAAATTCCGCACTCCCGACATCGCCAAGTTCAATGGCACTACTTGCCCCCGTGTGCATGTTGAGACCTACACTTGGGCCATGCTCCCAATAAAGGTTGATGACACAATCCTAGCCCAAAGCTTCCCCCAAACTCTAGAGGGGGAAGCGAGGGATTGGTACATGTCTCTCCCATTATCCACAATGACTGATTGGGCTACTGCATGTGAAGTCTTTCAAAGGCGCTTTGAGGATAATACTACCTACCATCCCACCAAAAGAGACCTCGAGCAAATCCAACAAGGTACTAATGAAACTTTTGGTGACTTTGTCAAAAGATGGTGAGCCAAGCTCACCGAGATTGTTGATAGGCCGACTACGGAAGACCAAATGCACATCTTCCTCAAGTCGCTTCGTAACGAATATGAAGACCGTCTCTCCGGTACCTTTTTCCCAAGCTTCTCCGAGATCCACAAGCCCGGTCTTCGACTAGATGATATCTTCAAGTATAGGAAAGAGGATAGGAAGGATAGTAGTTACCGTTACACTAGCAAGGGCTCTACTAGCAAAGACACATCTGTTAATGCTATTGCTTTCAATAACCAAGGGAGGAGCAACTATTCCTCCGTCCCTCCACCCAATAAAGAAAAGAAGAAAGAGAGAGTCTACAACAAATTAGAAGGTATCACTCAAGGGGAACTCTTTGACATACTCGTAGAAGCCAGCAAGGTCGCACCGAGAAAGCCTCCTACTACTCCAAGAGAACTCCCCCGAATCATGCTCATCACCTCTACTGCAAGTTCCACCAGTTTAGTGGTCACGACACCAATACTTGCAACCACCTCAAAGATGTGATTCAAGATCTCATAGACTCTAAACAGTTAGGGGCTCCTAATGTAGTGACAAACCCTCTCCCAACTGCTGGAGGAGGGATCAATGTAATAGAGATAGCTAGTGAGAAAGAGGAGACTACTCGCCTAGTCCCAAATGTGGTCGAGAGCACTATAGAATTTAATAATGAAATTTCTTTCTACTACACGTTGTCTTGGGATCAATCACTAAGTGAGAACAATGATAATTTCGCACTCAAAAGGGAAAAGTTGCCATATTTCATGTTCCCTGAACCATGGACTGACCATAGGGGGAAGCGCCAACCGGGCTTTGAGATCTTCAGTGACTGTGATCCGTACTCACTTGAAACAGAACCGATACAATTCTCGTGGCTACCTCGAGAATTAGGGGGTACCAAGGCCGAAACATGTAGTGAGTGGGAATTTGTGTTGGGAGAAGACCTACTTCGCTAATTTCTCAACCTTTGCAAGCTAGAGCACACTCAGATCAATGCCATAGACAAGGGGGACGCTCCAGAACAAGACTACACCAATCTCATCGAGAAAAGTGACGAGTCTATCCAGAACTGGTACACAACTGGGGGACCCATAACAAGTGAAGACATCCTAATCAAGGAGTTAGGATGCACTCCCCATCCCCATAGGGCAAGAAAATTTGTAACCTTCACCTTAGAATCAGATACCGCTACCGATGAGCTCCACCAAGAGGACTTGGATGCCATCGCGGAACATGTATTCCCATACTTTCTTAATGAAAAAATAGATCTTTCTAAGTATCCTGAGATTGCAAGCATCTTAAATGATAAATTAACTAATAACTCCAACGAATTAGATAATAATGAGTCATATGACGAGATAGATCAAGAAAACGAACAAATCTTAAAAGAAATTAATAAGCAAGTAGGTCATCGTGGCGGAAATGGTCCTATTGATGTCGAAGAAATGCAAACAGTTAATCTGGGGATGGATAATGATCCGAAAGAGACCAAGATCGGCGGTTTCTTCAAGGGGGAAGACCGACAAGCCCTCATAGCGCTTCTCCGAGAATTAATTGATGTGTTCGCATGGTCCTATAAAGATATGCCGGGGCTATCCAATTCGATTGTTGAGCATAAGATACCGCTGCTTCCAGATTCAAGGCCAATCAAGCAGAAACTCCGCAGAATTAAACCTGAGTGGTCGGTACAGGTCAAACAAGAGATAGAGAAACTCTTGAGTGTCGGATTCATCAAGGTGATAGAGTATCCAACCTGGTTGGCTAATAATGTGCAAGTCTCCAAAGCTAACAGAAAGGTCCATGTCTGTGTAGATTTCCATGATCTTAACAGGGCTTCTCCGAAAGACGACTTTCCTCTTCCGAACATAGACATGCTAGTTGACAATACCGCAAAATACGAAGTCCATTCCTTTGTAGATGGATTCGCCGGGTACAACCAAATCCTCATGGATGAGGAGGATCAGCACAAAACGGCGTTTACCACACTGTGGGGGATGTTCTGTTATACAGTCATGCCATTTGGGCTGAAAAATGCCGGAGCCACTTACCAGAAAGCTGTAACTGCGTTGTTCCATGACATGATACATAAAGAAATGGAGGTATACGTGGATGACATGATCATACACTCTAAAGGCTCTGATGGGCAGCACTTCGTCGACCTCATAAAGTTTTTCGAACGACTGAGACACCACAAGATGAGACTTAATCCGGCCAAGTGCACATTTGGGGTAGTAAAGGGAAAAGTCCTTGGGTACATAGTCACCGAGCGTGGTATAGAAGCTGACCCTGCTAAGATTAAGGCTATTGTTGACATACCTCCACCTAAGATGTAAAGAGAAGTCAAGGGATTCATGGGTCGCCTTCAGTACATCAGTCGTTTCATCAATTAACTCACGACGATGTGCGAACCCATCTTTAAACTCCTCAAGAAGAATGCATCCCTAGAATGGACCGAAGAGTGCCAAGAAGCCTTTAAAAAGGTCAAAGAATACTTAGTGAACCCACCAGTATTGATTTCATCATATAAAGAGAAACCGTTGACCTTGTACCTTACAGTCAATGACACTGCACTAGGGGCTATGCTAGCACAAGAGCAACCCGACTTAAAGAAAGAGAATGCCGTATACTTTGTCAGTCGTCGCTTTCAAGGGGATGAATTGAATTACTTTGCATTAGAAAATTCATGTGCTGGACTGGTATGGGTGGCTGAGAGACTCAAGCCGTACATGGGAGCGTTTCCTGTACAACTGATTGCCCGAATGGACCCAATGAAGTATATCATTGAGAAATCACATGTCTCCTCTAGGATAGCTAAATGGTACTTTATGCTCGTGGGGTACGATATTACTTACTTCACACAGAAATCCGTGAGAGGAAGAGTCTTTGCTGATCATTTAGCCGAATTTCCATGTGATGAAGCGAAGGGGGAAGACCCGCGATTCCCTGATGAGGACATCATGGCAATAGCAGAAAATAAGTGGCAATTATTTTTCGATGGTGCAGCCAATAAACGAGGATACGGTATTGGCATGTTACTTGTGGATCCCTCAGATTTCTACACTCCACTCACAATTCGCCTTGACTTTGAGGCCACTAACAACATTGCCGAGTATGAAGATTGCATAGTGGGGCTTGAAGCGGCCTTAGAAAGAAATGTGACCGAACTAGAGGTGTACGGAAATTCACAACTCATAATCTACCAGTCACTTAAAAAGTGGAAGATACAAGATCCTACACTTCAGAAATATAACGACCATCTCCAAGACTTGGTAAAATAGTTCAAAGAGGTCACTTTCTTCTACCTTCCTAGAGATAAGAACCGTTTAGCAGACTCGCTAGCCATGCTAGCATCACTTGTGGAGATTCCCGAATGGACTGAGGTCAAAACCTTCAAAGTCGCGAGACGAACAGCTCCCGCTTATTACTCAATCATAGACCTGCATGACTACAAAGAGCCGTATGATATCGTTTCCGTGAATGCCTTGGACGATAAAACGTGGTATTATGACATAGGGCGTTTCCTCCTAGACGAAACATTCCCATCAGACGCATCACCTAAGGCAAAGATAGCTCTTAAAAGATTCGCTGCCCAATTCGTGGTTATAGGTGACCGCCTCTACAAGAAGCATCACAAGAAGTGTCTACTCTGTGCCGATGAGCACGAAGCCATAGAAGTCATGGACCAAGTCCATCAAGGAGTCTGTGGAACCCACATGAATGGCAACATGCTAGCAAAGAAAATTATCCGACTAGGGTATTATTGGGCTACGATGGAAGCCGACTGCACCGACATGGTTAAGAAATGCAACAAGTGTGAGATACATGCTAACTTGCAACACACACCACCGTACGTGTTGTACCCTATGACATCCCCTTGGCCATTATCTACATGGGGGATAGATGTCATTGACAAAGTCTCACCGATAGGTCACAATGGGCACTTATTCGTATTAGTCGCTAAAGATTACTTCACCAAGTGGATCGAAGCCCAATCCTACAAAGTCTTAAACGCCAAGAAAGTGGCCGAATTCATTAAAGCCAACATTATATGCCTATACGGGGTACCTCATAGATAATATCTGACAATGGCACGAACTTTGAGAAAGAATGTGACCAACTACTCGCACAGTACAAGATAGAAAGGCATCAGTCATCACCGTACCGACCACAAACCAACGGAGCAGTCGAAGCTGCCAACAAAACCATAGAGACCATCATTAGGAATATGGCAAAAACTGGTAGAGACTGGCCCGATAAGCTACCTTTTGCACTCTGGGGCTATCTTACTTCAATCCGTACTGCCATCGGTGAAACTCCATACACCCTAGCCTATGGGATGGAAGCAGTGTTACCAATCGAATTGGAAGTACCATCACTAAGGGTTCTCCTAGAAAACTATGTCAATGAAGTCACGAGGTTGAACAACCGTTACGAACAACTAGCCCTGCTAGATGAACATCGACTTCAAGCCACCGAGCATATCCAAGCATATCAACGGAGAATGGCCCGAGCATTCAACATGAAAGTCAAATCCAGAAACATCAAAGAAGGGAACCTTGTCCTACGCGAACATCATCCCGGATCGTTCAACCCTATGGGAAAGTGGGGACCAAGATGGATAGGACCTTACCTAGTCAAGAAGATCTTCTCCGAAGGAGTGGTACAACTCGTAGACCTAGATAGGGATCAACTACCGAAGCTCGTTAACATGGACAAGCTGAAGAAGTACTACTCATAGCTCCGTCCCCTAGTTCAAAAAAAATATGTAATAAAAGAAAAAGGCACGAGAAAAGAGGCCCGCTAGATTGAAAACCTGAAAGGGCGGTCTAGGCAAAAATCAGGGTGTGCATTAAAGAAAAAGGCACGAGACATTCAATCAGACAGCAGAATCAAACATATTTTCTCTTTCTTGAACAAGAACTACGATGACCTGAGCTCCTTATTTAATTGATGTAAAAGGAGAACGTAGGCAGACTTTTGGTCCGGTCTATTCAATAAATAAATCAAAATATTGTTCTTTAATTAATTTAATGCATTTCAAGAAAACAATAGGGGAATTTCTAACATGAATACCAACTTGCAAAAATAAATAAATAAAATACTAAAAATCCAAACATTGGTCTATCTATTGTAATCTCTCGATACTCCTAAAGATCTACTTCTTCCTTAACTTAGTAGGGGCTTGACCACGATCCGCCTTGTCATCCCTTTTCCTCTTGAACCATGGTATCTCGTAACCAGGGGAACGTCAAGTCGACTGAACACTGAGGGAGTCAATCTCGCAAACACATGAGGCCTATCTAGAGCCTGCAATTTACTAGGAAGGCCGTCTGCCCTCTTCTCATAGAAGTCGCTATCCAGAAAATCCTGAGTAGCATCCACGCTGACATTAGAAGGACCCTCCTTAGCTTCCTTCTTCCTCAGATTCAAGCTAGGCTCGAATTGGTCCCCCAACAAAGGACGGTGAATGTCATCAATACCTTCAGCATTGGGACGGAGTTCTCTGAGAAACCAATCCAAATATTTATCTGATAAATAAAGGCTCCCTCCCTCATAACGGAGATTGGTCTAACGATCCATAGTGGTGCCTTGCCCCCAAGCACGAGCCAAGCTCGTAGAGAACTCTACATCCATAAAAGAAATACCCTGAGCACGTCCCCCTAGCACGAAAGTGTCCTGCTACTGACTGAATTGTCGCATTACCCTTCGAGCAAAATAGAAGGAAAAATCCCTTAAACCCGTAAGAACGGCCCTGTCGTATCCAAGGGTATTAGCTACAAACTGCTTCACTTTCCAAAAGGGTGGACACAAAGCGATCATCAGTCTCCACTTTGGCAAAGAGATGAGCCCATTCCTCAACGCTAAGATCCTTCACCAACAATCTCCGCCTATGAAAAGTATAAGGGGAATACTCAGTCGGGAGATCAACAGTCTAAAATGTTCTCTGAACAAAATAGTCAACAACAGTGGACTTCCCCGATTCATAGAGCCGGTTCGGTGCAACTCATCAAGACCATAAAGGGTCTCTCCCAAGATAAGGGGAACAACATTGAAAGCCCGTCCTCTAGCTTGCAGAATGATGTCCATAAGCTCTGTGTCCGCCATGCCACACTTGCTCATAAAAAGAACATTTCGGAATAAACATAATGCCAAGAGGCAACATTGGGAATCCACACCGTGACCACGAGTCACCCGACCCTCAAATCTCCTAAGAAAAGCGTGGAGATCAACATAGCAGTTTTGCATATAACTCTGCACCTCGGGAATGCCTATACTCAATAAGTCCCTAAGAGACTCCACAGGTACCTTGTCACACTTGGGAACAACGATCACTCCAGTCAATGGAATATCCAGGATAGCTGCCATCTCCTCTACAGTAGGGACCATCTCATTAAGCAAAAAGTTGAAGAGATGAGTCGTAGGATCCCAGAAACATGCAACTCCCTTCAAAAGGTCCCAATCCGGTTTTAGATTCTTTAAGGTGAAAAGAATTTTAAACCCGAATATATCTACGAATCTCTTTTGACGACGTTTATTGAGGGAACGAAAGAACGTTGCAAAGTCACCCTTATAGCGTTCCACTAATTCCGAGTCTAAAGAAAATTCATTAACAATTATTGATGAAGGGATGGACTTGGGTGGGGCCATTGGGAGCAAAAGGTTGAGAATTTTACTCCAAAAGGAAGTTCCCAGAACTGATCTAAAGCTGCATTGGTGTTCTAGGACGGACTGTAGACACCCCACCTTGGACCTCTCACCCCGATTGCATACATGGTATTTTTACTTTACTTGTTTTTGTTAATTTCTGTTAGTTCGGTTAAGTTCCTAACTGATTCCGTCAGTTTTGGACTAAACTGCACAACAGAGTTAACTTTCTAGTCCATTCTGTCAAAATCGCCATTTCAAAGTCGCGTGCCTCCGCCCTTTAGGGCCAGAAGCGCGCGCCTCCCGCCGACTATACGGGATGCGCGCGCGTCTGGGTGTGTCAGTTACTGATTTCTGTCCAAGAATCTCTCCCTTGCTCATTTTATATGATTTTGCCCGGGAATATGATCTTTGTGACTCCATTTTGGCACCAAAAACATCACCTTTCAACTATAAAAACCCCTCCAATCCACCATTAAAAGGGGCCTCTTTTTCATCTCTTTTTGGGATCTCTTTTTATCTCTCTTTTACCTCTCTTGGACCTTCTTCTTAGACTTGAAACTTTTCTATACACAAATTCTCCCAACAAGAGTTCTTCGTGACAAGACTCTACACAAATTGTTCTACAACAATTTCCCTACAACAACACCATTTTCAAGTCCAAGTTCAAAGTCCCTTTTCTAAAGGTACAACTTTTCTATTCTCTTATTTTATTTGTGTCCTACTAGTATACAATCTCCATAAAAAGGGATACAACCAAAAGGCCACTTCATTATTGAAGTTTGGTCAAGGTTACATCCCAACATTCCAACATTAATTTAATTCCACTTCATCTCTTAATGTAATGGTTTAGCAAATATTCAACATGTAACCATTAGACATTCAATCAATAAAATCATTTAGCTTTCATTCTCCCCTTATCTTTACTTTGTAGTTGTTAGCATATTTTATCAATTGAAGGACATTTAAATATAAGAACACCAAAAGTAGCAAGACCCGCGTAAGAGGGGCGAAGTGGGTGTTTAAGTACTTCCCACTCCGTCACCTAACCCCCGAACCCCTCATCTCAAGAATCTTTGGTTTCGTAATCAATAAAAAAGGCTATTTTCTTAGGTTTTCTCGTGTTCCTCTAAAATGTGGGTGGCGACTCTTAAAATCAATTAGACATCCTAGGTAATTCACGCGCTCTAGCCAAGCCGTGGTCCCCCGGGGTATCTACAGTGGCGACTCCGCTGGGGACATAGAGGGTTAAACTTGCGTTTTTCATTGTTGGTGTTCTTTTATTTTATTTTCTGGGAATTCTGGTAAAAAGGGTAGGAAGCGCGCGCCTCTGGCCTTCTTGGCCTAAAGCGCGCGCGTCCGACCCTAATTACCAGAATCGCCCGCCTCCCATCTTGTCCTTCAATCCCATGTTTCTGTGCTAACGTTTACTGCAGGGGAAAAAGTTCTATAATTTAGGGTTAAGGCAATCCCTTGAACCCGCTGGTTTGCAGGTACTTCCCAGAAGCGGGCGCCTCCACTTCTCTCAGTCTAACGCGCGCGCCTCCCGAGTAGGCATCTGAATGCGCGCGCTTCTGGGCATTTCCCAGAAACAGAAACAGTGAACAGAATGGACAGTTTTGACAGTGTGTGGGCACTGGGCCTGCAGAGAACAACTTTTATTTCCTGTTCATTTTTATCGGTCACACGGGTGATTCGAAAGTTGTAAATTACGTGCTTATTTTTTTTTATTTCCTTTGAAAAAAAAATATTTTGTCACTTGTTAGACCTCACACTACACGCACAATTCTTATCAACTGCTCACTATCGAGTCGCACAAGTCCAACCCCAAACCCGTTGAGGCCCGTCCTAGGAAGTTTCAAGCTCCACTTGACCTTGACTCTTCCGAAGCGGTCAACCTCAGCCCGTGGCGTAGTTCAAGACTACATGCCGGGGGTGACCTTTAAGCCTCTCTTTAGCCGAGCACAAACCACACAATTCTAGTTAGGTTCTAACACTCCGTGACTCAAGTCGGTTTCCATGTGCCGAGATTTCCCTAAACTAATGTCTTCAAATCATACATACCACTCGTTGTTATGGACGAAATAAAAATCCCTCCCCAAGTGCTCATAATGGACGTAAATAAAAAATCCGTCCCCGCATGTATGCTTTACTACATTAATTTAGTTTAATCCCGACACATGTAGGATTCACAAGCGTGGCGGAATCCGATGAGTATATGGGACCACGAGATGGTCTATACACTAGTGTGACGATTCCACTATTTTTCTAGAAACCCCAAAAAGGACTACGTCCTTTCGACTTTTGTAAATAAATAAATAAAATAAAAAAAAGAGTCATTTTTCTGTGGTTGAGTCTCTTTCCTTTGTTTGTGGGTTAATTATTTTTCTCAAAATATGTTTGTGGGGCCAGCCTAAGATCGACCGTGTTCTCTCAATAGGTCCAATGGCTTCCAACAGCAACGACAACAAAGGTGAGAATATTTTCGTGCCCAACGAAGGGTTATTCAACATGGTGAAAGCATTGAAAGGGAAAATTTATACACTAGCCGAGGATGTCCATCGTAAGGATGATTTATGGCGAGCCCGTTACGAGCATGTGAAAATGGCCCATAAGTAGCCAAGCTCGAGAACCAATTGAAGGGGCTCACAAAGGAAAGAAAGGATTTCCAAAGCATCGATACGGGTTTGGTCAACACTCTCATGTCCTACATTGACCAAAGGCTTAGTGGGCTAAATTTGCACAAGGGCCCAAGCACCGATCTTCATCAAGCTTCTCTCCTCATGAACACAATGGAGGCTCTTCCCGAAAAGTTCAAGATACCCGATATTGGCAAGTTCAACGGAAACTCTTGCCCCGACGCTCATGTTGACTCCTACATTTGGGCCATGCTACCAAAGAAAGTGTCTTCTCAAATAATGGCACAATGCTTCCTGCTTACTCTCGATGGGGTCGCAAAAGATTGGCATATGGGTCTTCCAGTTTCCACCCGCCTCAATTGGGATGTCACTATGCATGCCTTCAAGTCACAATATCAAGGCAACTCCATGTTCCGCCCCACCAAGAAGGAATTGGAGAGCACCGTGCAAATAAGTGATGAATCATTTGGGGACTTCTATCGCCGTTGGAATGACAAGCTAGCCGAGATGGTTGATAGGCCTTCCAAGAAGGAAAAAATGGACATCTTCTTGAAGTGTTTGAAAATGGACTACCGCACTCATCTTAGTAGGGCTTTTCACTCTGATTTTTCAAGCATGTATGATGTGGGGGTTAGAATTGACAATTTGCTCCGAGAAGTGGCCGAGTCCTCATATGACACAAGCTTCAACGACAAAGGGTTCCCAAGCAATGACATGGAAGAATGTAGTGACATGGAAGACTACAACGACAATGAGGACTACGACGACATGGGGGATGACGACAACAATCTCTGTTTCTCTTTCTCTACCTAGAAATAGGATAAAAAAAAAGAGAGTCAAAAGTCCTCTAATGTGTGCATTAATGTTTTCTCTCGTCCAATGTTAAATTTTGAGTCAATCATTAAATAAAAGTCGTTCTTGTCCTCATACACTCTTCCAAGTTGTTCAATCTAATTCTTATCAAAATGATGAAAAGGTGTCTAAACAAGTTTTGGAATGAAGGCCATCGCTTGAACGCCTAGGGGCTAAACATCAACGACGGCATCAACAACGAAGACATCAACAACGACGAAATCAAGACAAATAAAGGTGGAGCAATGATCATGAAGCAAAGTTTTCAAAAGAGGATATATATATATAAAAAAAAAAAAAGAGGCTCGCTAGGTTGAAATCCTCAAATCAACCTAGGAAAAAGTTAGAGCACAAAAAAAAAAAAAAAAAAAAAAAAATCCCCCTTCTTTCAAAGAAGTTCACAACAACAATATCATTCCACCAAACGAAGGACGAAGCAACATCGACAACAATCACGACGAAGCAACAATTCATCACGACGAATGGAGCATCCACAAGAACTACGGTGACCTGAGCCTCTACACTGGAGGAACGTAGGCAACCTTTGTGTCCACTCTCATGCAAGAAAGAAGATATGTTTAGCCCTAGCGCGTTATGGTGATCGGCCTTCCTCTCAAACTTGTCATGACATCTTTGTACGATTCATTTGCCAATGAATTAATCACCTCAAGATTGAACAACTTTCTTAGATTTGGAATCGCTTTCACGTTCCTTGTCGAGTCTAGGGGCTTCTTATCTTTCAGCGACACTCCCAGTTTCTTGCAATCAAATTGGGGCTTTCCTTCTCTTCTCTCTTAATGACTTACTTGCCCTCGTAAGTCATTCAATAAATAAAAATACATGTCAATACTAGGGACACTTCCCTAGTCGAGTCAATGTCACTCATCTTTAGTAACAAGAGGTCTTCACCGCAAAATCACATGTCTTGTCTCTTCAGCTAGAGTCAATGCACACTTCCTCATTAATCGAGTAAAAAAAAAGACGCAAAAGAGATGCCCGCTAGATTGAAAACCCGAAAGGGTGGTCTAGGCAAAAAACAGGGTGCGTCATAAAAAAAAAATGAGAGAGTGAGAGAGAGAAGGGAAAGAGAAATGTAGATCTCCGGCCTCTAAGGAAGACAACTGCACAAGCTCTACATTGGATCTCCTCAATAAATAAATTCCCCACCGAGTCAACTTTGGGATTGCAAAAGGCTCGACAAGATATGGCACCATCAAAGGTTATCGGCATCATTCTCCAGCAGTGTGCATTTTTGGGTTCATGAAAAGAAGGCCCGTGGTAACCAAGACCCATCTGAGAACGAGCCCATCATAAAAGCGCACGAGTTTGCACAAATAATCCCTAGCTAGTCAATTGGCTTGGGCATCAAATAGCAACAACATGTGTCTCGGTTTTCAAAGCTTCTTCAAGTATGTGCTTCTAAAGTACGCTGAAGGGCTCCCGAGAAATGGAGTAGCTCTTGCCATGTCCTCTCATGTTTGTTCCCCCGCACGAGGATGAGTCACTCTTGCTTTGCCCAACAAATGGTGACGCCCTAGTGTTAGGATCCCGCCCCAAAAAACACACGAGCGCGTTTCAAGGGCGAAATACCAAACGCGGGAACCGGACTAATTTAACGGAGTCGCCACATTTTGTTAATTTTAAACCCAACAAAATGACAAAGGTTTGAGTTCAAAGGTTCGGAGGTCAGGTTACAACTTGGGAAGAGTTTTTACGTCCTCCCAAGTTGCCTCGGACAAAGCCGAGTCTCCCTTGTTAGTTAACAAAAGTACAAGTGTGTGTGTGTGTTTTAACGGAAAATCTTTGTTTTAACTTTTTATTTATCTTTTCAACTGAAAAAGGGTTTGTTTGACAAGAAAACAGAAGACAGAAGGGCAAAATGGTCAATCTCCCCATACGACCAAAGTAGCTGTACGGATGGGGAGACCACTCCTGGGATTTTACAGTTTATTCAAGCAACAGTCCAGTTCCAGGCAGAAACAGAGCATTCTGCTTGAACTGGACCAAACTCTTCTGATTCCAGTTTGTTATTCCAACACAAAACAACATTAACAACTCATTCCTATGCCACTTTATCATCAAAGAACCTCCCAAAACAAGAGTTTGGGCATGATCAAAGGCAATCATGGGAGAAACATGAAAAAGGTGGCCAATATACCCTTTTGAGCCATAGTGACCATTTGATGAGTAAAGATTGAAACTTTACCATCAAAATGGCTCTTCTAGGCAAGATTAATCCTTTAGGGACAAGAACAAACCATAAAGATTGGATCTTTATTACCCAAACTTGGGAATTTTGGGCTAGATCAAGGTGATGAGGATAAAGATTGAGACTTTATCCTCAACATGATCATCATAGCTTAAAATGAGCAAAATGAACAACAAGAGCATCATCCATGACAAGAATGTAAATGAACAATCAACAAGCCATGATCAAACTAGGTTTGAACCTCTTCCACACAAAGTATGGAGGGCACCTTTGATCATCTCATGGCTTGGACTAGGAAATATAAATAATAATAGATATATGTATATTGCTTGAATGGACAAGACTTGCAAGAATGTAAAGATCAAAAATAAATGACAAGATCAAAGATAAATAGAGTTCTTAGATGAAGAGAAGGGAGGGGGAGGAGGTGGCTTTACCTATCTTGGTTTAGGCCAATCTTCCTTTCTCTCTTTCACTCTTTGTTCACTCTTACTCACACTATTCTGAGTTGAATTCGACAGAGTAACCTTAGTTCTAATGTTTCTCTCCCCCCCTGAAATGATCACCAAGGGGTTTTATTTATAGGGACTGAGGATGCCCAAACCAGCCGTACGGCTAGGCCCTTCTAGTACCCAAAGCTTCCGTACGGCTCAGCCTGGTGAGCTTCTGGATTTTTCCAATTTTATACCAGAGTAGTCCTGGAATTTATAGCTTATCCTAGGGAGGTCCTGGCCTATTAGCTTATTCCTGAAACGGTGCTAAGGCTACCTTTAAGATAGGTCGGTTTCAGATTGGGGTACTTAGAGAGCCCCTCGGAAACGTCGCTTCGAAGGAGCGGGGTTGTCGATAGAAATAAGCATCCCAATCTGACGGGACAACGACTTTAACTGATTTTGGTTGCATGGCTGGACCTAGTGGTATAGGATTCCTACGTATCCCGTTCGCGGGGAATCAAGCCTAACGTAGTTCAGAGGTACGCGGGGTTACTTAGGTCCGCAAGGAGGCATGACTCTAGGGGTCAGAGGCGAGATATGGTCAACTTGGCTCTATGGGAGAGGGTTGACTTGCTGGGGATATGGTCAACTTGAATCTATAGGAGAGGGTTGACTTACACGGGATAGATTTTTACTGGGCTTACATCGGGGACGGCCTATGGTGACTATTCTAAGTCATAGCTTGACCGGGGTCAACTCCATCTTCGGGGAGATTGACGGGAAAACTGGTCTTACGTCCCTCTAAGGACTGCCGGGACAAAGGCTCTAGCCTATAAGGACTATTCTAAGTCATAGCTTGACCGGGGTCAACTCCGTCTTTGGGGAGATTGACGGGAAAACTGGTATTACGTCCCTCTAAGGACTGTCGGGACAAAGGCTCTAGCCTATAACGACTATTCCAAGTCATAGCTTGACCGGGCTCAACTCCATCTTCAGGGAGATTGACGGGAAAACTGGTCTTACGTCCCTCTAAGGACTGCCGGGACAAAGGCTCTAGCCTATAACGACTATTCTAAGTCATAGCTTGACTGGGGTCAACTCCGTCTTTGGGGAGATTGACGGGAAAACTAATCTTACGTCCCTCTAAGGACTGCCGGGACAAAGGCTCTTAGCCTATAACGACTATTCTAAGTCATAGCTAATGGGCTTACGTCGGGGACGGCCATGATAAGCATTAAGCAAAAGACCATTTCAAATTCCAAATTTTAACTGGGCTTACGTCGAGGACGGCCATATTTAATTTCACAAAGTTGGGCTTACGTCGCTAGGACTGCCTGTGATGACTTCGGGAACCTAAATTTTCTAGGTTCAATTCAAGTTGCATGAGCCAAGGAGGGCATTTCCGAATCTTGGGGAAAAAATCTTGTTCAAGGTGCGAGGGGCACAAGGGTAATTTTAGGTTGAGATTTTTTTTCGCCCAAACCATCCGTACGGCTTAAGAGGGCGTCTCCTTCTTTTTTCAAAAGGCAGCCATACGGATGGTTGCCTCAATCTTCAGACAAAAAAACAGAGAGAAAAGAGGCGATTTTGAGAGGGAAAACTCCATCAATTTCCAAATTTTCTTACTCGGATTCCTCAAGGATTGATCATGGAGGGACGGGCACGTGCGGATTATCCTAGAGGGGCGGAGAAGAGGCTAGACATGGCTCGAAACTTTCGAGGCTACGCTATCAATCTCCGGGATGAGGGAGCGGGTTTCTACAAGTCTCCCACAATTCACTTGTGCCATGGCGATGGGGTAAGCATTCTTCCTACTCACATTTGAGCCTTGCACGTTTTTCCTAGGCCTAGGGTTCTTGTCCATGCCATTTGAGATCTTCACATTTCTTGACGCGATTTCATGAAATTGACCTCATTTTTGTGTCATTGGGACCATTAGGGACGTGAGTATGTGCTCATTGCCTCATTTGGACATGCCTAGCTAAACTTCCTAAAATCAAAGTATGTTGCCTGTGGTCCATGCATAAACTACTTGTACCTTAGGTTCGACTAGTCATTTTGGCGCAGTTAAGTGCATGCTAGCATTTCCTAGGATAAGTTGTTGTATGTTTGCGGGGGAAATTATGGGATGGGCATATTGTTGTTGAGACCAAAATGACAATTTCTCCGAAAGTGACTATGCCTTTTCGGAACGGAAAGAATATGACCCTTGAAAATGACTTATGCATTTTTTAAAGGGGACGGGAAATTTTCTCCAAAAATGACCCTTAAAATGACTTATGCAATTTTAAAGGGGACGGAAACCTTTCTCCAAAAATGGCCCTTAAAATGACTTATGCAATTTTAAAGGGGACGGAAACTTTTCTCTAAAAATTGACCCTTAAAATGACTTATGCAATTTTTAAAGGGGACGGAAACCTTTCTCCAAAAATGGCCCTTAAAATGACTTATGCAATTTTAAAGGGGACGGAAACTTTTCTCTCATTTGTTTTTTTTTTTTGTGCAATCATTATGAGCATTGGTATCTGTAAACTGTGTTATTCATACCTTTGCTGTGTTTACCTGTAGGGTGGTGATCCCAAGTCTCGAGGGTCGCCGGATGCTTGCTTCTCTTTGTGGGAAGCCATGCCTGAGTCTGTTGATGATGCTCCCGGTCCGAGGGAGTGGGTGGCACGCATGGGACTGGTGCCTTTTATAGAGGCTGTGGGCCAGCTGGTGAACACCAATAGGAGTATGGGGCTTCTTAATACCCTGGGTGAATATTGGTGGGACACAACCCACACGTTCCATCTGAGATGGGGAGAGGTGACTGTGACCCCTACTGACTTTGCGATGATTACCGGGCTTTCCTTTGGCGGGCATCCGGTTGTTTGGAGGGATAGGATCCCCGAGGCCGAGATCAGGGCGCTCATTGGATTTTCAGGTCCTACCAAGGGTTTGGGCATCCTAGTGAAAACAGTCGAGAGGGTCATTCGGGCCAACTTTCTAGAGTATGCAGCGGGCCGGATTACCGCTGAGCAGCTTGGGCGCTCCTATGTGTGGCTCCTCCTCAGTAGCACCATTTTTGCCAATGCTGACACTACCTGTATGTTCCCTCTTCTTGGGTCTTTGACTACACCTGAGGCCATCAGAGACATTGCTTGGGGTGAGGCTGGTCTGGCCGAGCTATTCATGGAGCTCGACAAGTATAGCCGGAAAGCGAGCAAGTCTTTGGCTTGCTTTCAGTTTGCCCTAGAGGTACTTCTACTTCAGCCTTTGCTTTACTTTTTGCATTCGGCCTATTTTTCATTTCAGTGTGCTGACGGCTTTCCTTGCCGTTTCTTTTGTAGGCTTGGTACTACGAGATCTTTGGCAACTAACCATGGAGGCTGGCTCTTGACCGGGACCTCATCTTTCCGGCCATGACCTGCTGGGCTAGGGAAGCTCGGGAGAAGAGAGGGTCTAAGGGACGAGTTTCTGTCCGCTATGCTGATGTGAAAGCGGTTTTGAGGGGTGCCATGCCGGCGGAGCTCAACCTTTTCCCTTGGTCTCGGTATAAGGGGCGGGAGGTGGTCTTTGATCCGAGCGAAGCCCTGAGGGTGACCAGACAGAGGATATTGCTGGTGGGGTTTCGAGGCGAGGCCTTTTATTTAGGTGAGAGGGTTTTGTGGCAGCATGGACTAGGCCTCATGCAGAGGGCGCCCGTTGATCCGCCCGAGACCATGTTCGTTGCTGACCGTGGGGATGACCCTTTTCTCATGGGAGCGGATGCCGCTGAATTGATTACTGATGAGCCATACGGGCGGTTTGTGGCCACGAGGCTGAGATCGCCACAGGTGGTGGCCTCTGGGGTAGCTCCTCCAGTGTGGCAGGACTATTCTTTTATTTATGCTGATGGCCGGGTTCACATGGTGGCCGTGTCTGTCGCATGAGGGGAAGCCCCGGTTGGAGAAATTCCCGTTGACGCGGTATGCATTCTTTTCCATTTGTGCACACTCATCCCATATTTCTATCTCCTCCCTTGCTGATCAGTTTCCTTATCCATGTGCAGGTTGCTGCGCGAGCTTTGCTGGGGAGGCCTTCTCTCCTAAAACGGGCCAAAAGGTGGCTAAAGAGGTTCGTTGGGTGCTCTTCTAAGGGGCCTCGAACAGAATCCATGTTTGCACCGGGCAGAAACTCGGTGAGTGGTGGGGAGAGGCCTTTCCGTCGGTCGTCAAGCGTGGAGTTACCGCCGTCCTTTGTTCGTCGCCATACCTTAGGAGGGGCTGATTTGGAGGCCTTTCGTGATTCGCTCCGTGATCCTGGCTCCCAAGAGGTCGCTCCGGACCTATTTTCCCACTTGGCCTTAGAGCGCGTGGATCCCCTGCCGGCAAGACATTCGGGTTTTCACTCTCAGATTCCTCCTTCCTTCTTTCCAGGCCAATCCTCTTCGGGTGAAGGTTCCAGCATGGCAGATTCCATTTTCTTCTTTGACCCTAGCATGTACCCGCGTTGTCCTTTGGAGAGAGTTCATTCGCCTCCGGAGGATCCTTACCCAGATTCAGACTAGGGTGCGCCAACCTGAACAATTTTTCTTTTGGCTTGTTTTATTCGAAAACAGTGTATGAAAATTTGTTATCTTTGGTTGTTTAAATCATTGTAAATTCATCATTTATGCCTGGCTTGGGCCTCGAGAGGGCTTTGTGGTCATTATTGGACCGTCGGGGATTCCCAAGATGTGTTCGGACTCAATCACGAGGGGTTTGACAGACTTTGAACAAGCGAAAATGAGTTTAGCTTGTGGGAGATCAGTTGATATAGGCTGCTGATGTGAATTTTTTCACAGGGACAAAACCAGCCGTATGGGTTGTTCAAGCATGGTTGACTTTTTCGACCAAATTTTCTGGGTGCTTCTGGGGAATTTTGACAGATGAGGGTTTATTTGGCTTAGACTGTTTTACTCAAAGCATGACTTTTTGTCGGTCTTTCCATTGCACGATTACGGCTAGCCAGCCCCATTGTGATGTCTTGTCGAGACTAATCCTCGGGTTTTTCGACCACGGTTTGCCAGCCCCAGTGTCTCACCTTTCCGGGAATCATTCCTCGGGTTTCTTTCCCTTAATTGTCCAACCATATCACTTTTCTCCTTTCCATATTTCCTTTATCTTCCCTCTTTAGGAGTGGCCTAGTTGACTTTTGACATGGACGAAAGCAAAAGTTGACTTTGACACAGACAAGAGCAGATTACACTTGCTCACGCGAGTAAACACACATAGGCTTTTACGGGAGTGAGTCCCTTTTCTGAGAGAGGAAGCCTATGGACAGAAATTCACGTGTTTGGCTCTTTCCTAAGATGTGGAAGAGAAGACTTGTCGAGGCATTCGAAATCAGCTTCAATTAATGTAATCAAGATGTTTGCTTGAACAAATCTTGATTAGTATTTAGGTCAAAATTCAAGTAATTAGCCTTAACGTGCATAACTGTTACGACCCATTGGGATTAAGATTCGATCAATGGCAAGATCGGGAGGAGAAGTTGTTTATGGGGGGATTAGTCATTATCTGGAGAATTGGTCATTGATGGGACCGGGGAAGGAGAACCGGGTCATTTTGGGAGGACCAAGGTTGTATGGATTCATTTCGTGTTATGACCGGACCTGAAGGTTGCCTACGTTCCCCTCAGTGTGAGGAGCTCAGATCATCGTAGTTCGGCTCTTGGGCCACTTTGGCCGGGGTTGGTATCTTTTGCTGTCTCGGAGGACGTCATTGCTGACTTTGCCTTGGGTGAACTCTTTGAGATGGGCCTTTTTGGGTGTACCCTCTTTGATATGGACGGGCTATTTACTGCAAGCATTTCTTTTTGCCATTTTTTTTAGGGGAACGGGCGCCCATCAGCCCCAACTTGTCATCGTGGGCATTGGCCTCTTTTTTTTTTCACCGTTTTTCACCTATCCTATCTTTGATTTTGACAATTCGGGAAGTCTGCATGTGCACTTATGGCTGAACTTTGGTGGCTGAGCAACAACATCCTCGTCTTTTCACTGTCTTGGGATGCTTTTAATGTGCATCGGGAGTTTGCCTCAGAAAGGTGTCTTGGGTCGTGTATCGGGTAGTGTATGGGGGAAGATCTGCCATTGATGGTCTCCTTCATGCCAACGGGTCACAACATTCATTCATCTTAAGATTAATCATTGGAATTTAGCACCTTTTACGTTTAGATCCATTCATCCCTTTATGAGTCATTGACTTCTATGTTTGGGGGAATCAACTCATCATATCAGGGATATAACAATCATTTGGAAACATTAATGGGAGTGATTCCGAGAGTTAGTGTAATTTTTCAAATAATGCCTCAAGTCTAGGGAGAATAGAAGTAAAAGACAATTCATTTCATAGAAGACTCAATTTTTACAACTCTGGACTTGACTATTGACTCAACCATCGCCACATTGTGGCTTTTTACATACCTTGGCCTCGCAGGGCCTTTTGGGAAAGCTAAAAGAAAAATAAAGACAAAGACTATATCCACTACGGATTTAGGAGACTCTCTAGAACACAAATACAAGGCCACTCCTAACGACTTCTTCTCTTCCTCATTTCTTCTCCTTGCGTCCCTGGCTCAGACCCACTTGTCCCCTCGTTTGGTAATGACACCCTCATCAATGAGTGCTTGGATGTGATTTCTCAGGGTGAGACATGCATTTGTGGAATGACCTGGTGCTTGGTGGTATTTGCAATGTTGTTTTGGGTCGTGACGGGCTCCGACCGGCTCCGTCCATATCACATGTCGGCCAAGAAGCTCAACCTTACCGGCCTCGAGTAGGTGGTCTAACACTTGCTCTCTAGGCATTCCCAACTCATGGAACCAGCGGTAGTGAGCCCCTTTGCCCTGGAGGTGAAATTCACCCACAGCCGTCGCGGGCTTTCCATGGGATACCGCGACAGGTCGGAGCTGATCGCGGGGCTCTTGTTCGACCTGAGCCAGCTGGTTGGGGGCAGTCTTTGGTGGGGAGGAAGACTTCTCGGAAGACCTTTTGAGCTCCTCAATGGACTTCACAATTTTGTGGAGGCACTCTCGGGTGTTCCTTGAGTTATGCCTTTCCAATTCATCGGTCAAGTCTGCTCGGCTATGTAGGAGATCGTACCGGCGATCATATTTTTTCTCAAAGTCCTTTTTGAGTCTCTTTCTCCCCTCTTCCGATAGTTCCTTGACTTTCTTGTGAAGTACCTCCTTGATCTCCTTTCAAAGTTGTTGGACCACTTTGATCGCTTCATTGCGGTCGACCTCCATCTTTCGCATTTGGTCTCTCATTGTATCCACCGTTCGTTCCAGGAGCTTAACCCTACCCTATAGCCGTGCTTGCACATCCAAACGGACATCTGCCTCGACTACTTGGGACTTGTTTTCCATTGTTTCGTATCTTACTAATGACCAACAAACCGTAAGGGCACCGTGGAAGGATTTTTCGGGAAGTCATGCTTTGAAGTAAAACAAAAACTCGACACACAAGAGACACTGACTTGAAGGGGATAACAAGTTTGACTCTTCTTTAGGGGGGAGGAACCCAAGCCAAGCGTTTTGATGAATTTAGCAATTCCCTTTTCCTTTTCTTTTTTTTTTTTAAAAAATTGTTTATTCTTTGGATTATCTTAGCCGGGTTTGTCACATAAACAAACGTTAGTGCACAATTCAGGGGCTCAACTTTCATTATTTCATTTTTCTCAAGGCATGTCTTATTCCTAATTGTTGGAAAAGATAGCTCTTCTTTTTCGCAACTATTCTATAATCCTGGATCAGTGGAGGCCATCACTACGTCTATAGACCCCTCGTTTTTCACCTGTATTGCACGCTCCCAAGGACGGACTATCCCGGGCGAGGGTCCTATAGGGCTCGCGGCTTCCACCAATCAAAAGAAGTGAACCTAGGGTCTAGTGCATCGTAAAGTTCCCAATACGCGGGTCATCCTAATCATGGTTAAGCCCTAGTCGGGATCGAGACTTTTCTCCGAAGGCTACACCGAAGGCTGCACCGAGATTCCGACATGACCTCATTTTGAATGAGGCGTCTCGATCCTTGACCATGGGCTTAAGGATGATCAAAATAACTCGTACATTAGGGCTCGACGACACGGTGTCACCCTATCCTTAGTACATGGCCCTTGCTAATTGCGGTCGTCACTAACACACGAGTTGGAGGCTGGTTAGGCCACGCTTGCAATACATCAAGGAGTCACAACTCGGGCATTAATTTGGCCACAATTAGCTTTGAGCACGTATCAAGGATGTGGTAACGTGAACTAGACCAAAAACCAACCATAGTCACGGTATTTGTGTGTCACGGACAAGTGTGGTTGACTCAGTTCGGAAGGGAAGGTGGGATGGACCCGTGCGCGCATCGAAGGGAACAAGAGCGCCCAACGAGCTGCATCGTGGCATCCACCCCGGGTTTAAAGGGTATTTGGAACGTGCGCGGTCAAGTGCGCGTGGTGTGAAGTCATTCTATGCTCCTTTTTGAGTAAAAAGATAGATTTTCAATTCGTTTTTCGATAGCATGAGCATGGTATAAGCAAGATATGAACAAGTATGAACAAGCATGGATTGAGCAATTTATACACAACAAATCAAGGAATATAAGCAAACAAAGACCAAAACTTGTACATGTACCAAGTTGTGCACAACAAAGAATTTTGAATCAAACTTTTGCAAAAGAAATATTTTACATTGAAAGCCTTTTGTACAAAGCAATTTGTGCACAACGAGAAGACTCAAGAAAAACCCTTACAAAAATGATTATGCACGATGAGGTTTTGGAAACCATTTTATTGACAAAAGATCATGCATAACCAAGTTTTATTACCTTTTAAAACCAAGTTTTGGCCAAAAGAATGAAGGTAATGTGCACAAGTAAGACTGTAAATTTGGAACCTGGACAAGTAGAAGCAGAGGGGCACCCAGAATGTTGCAGCCCTGCACCAAACTGTTAATTGACAACATTCTGGCCCCTACCCAAAGTAGCTGTACGGCTAAAGAAAGAGGGTGAAGATTTTTCTCAATTTCTCCAACTTCTGATCATCAAGCCCCAGTTTATTGTATTTCCAGAACGTATGTACTCAAAACAGTTCAAACAGAAACATCAAACACACACAAATATGCAAGAAGTCAACTAACGGGAACGGGAGTTTGACCCACACAAGAATGCCCCCGAACCTTCTAGAAAGAAGTCCGAAAGCACTCTAATCCCCAGCGGAGTCGCCACTGTAAGGATCCCGCCCCAAAAAACACACGAGCGCGTTTCAAGGGCGAAATACCAAACGCGGGAACCGGACCAATTTAACGGAGTCACCACATTTTGTTAATTTTAAACCCAACAAAATGACAAAGGTTTGAGTTCAAAGGTTCGGAGGTCAGGTTAAAACTTGGGAAGAGTTTTTACGTCCTCCCAAGTTGCCTCGGACAAAGCCGAGTCTCCCTTGTTAGTTAACAAAAGTGCATGTGTGTGTGTGGGTGTTAACGGAAAATCTTTGTTTTAACTTTTTATTTATCTTTTCAACTGAAAAAAGGGTTTGTTTGATAAGAAAACAGAAGACAGAAGGGCAAAATGGTCAATCTCCCCATACGGCCAAAGTAGCCGTACGGATGGGGAGACCACTCCTGGGATTTTACAGTTTATTCAAGCAACAGTCCAGTTCCAGGCAGAAACAGAGCATTCTGCTTGAACTGGACCAAACTGTTCTGATTCCAGTTTGTTATTCCAACACAAAACAACATTAACAACTCATTCCTATGCCACTTGATCATCAAAGAACCTCCCAAAACAAGAATTTGGGCATGATCAAAGGCAATCATAGGAGAAACATGAAAAAGGTGGCCAATATGCCCTTTTGAGCCATAGTGACCATTTGATGAGTAAAGATTGAAACTTTACCATCAAAATGGCTCTTCTAGGCAAGATTAATCCTTTAGGGACAAGAACAAACCATAAAGATTGGATCTTTATTACCCAAACTTGGGAATTTTGGGCTAGATCAAGGTGATGAGGATAAAGATTGAGACTTTATCCTCAACATGATCATCATAGCTTAAAATGAGCAAAATGAACAACAAGAGCATCATCCATGACAAGAATGTAAATGAACAATCAACAAGCCATGATCAAACTAGGTTTGAACCTCTTCCACACAAAGTATGGAGGGCACCTTTGATCATCTCATGGCTTGGACTAGGAAATATAAATAATAATAGATATATGTATATTGCTTGAATGGACAAGACTTGCAAGAATGTAAATATCAACAATAAATGACAAGATCAAAGATAAATAGAGTTCTTAGATGAAGAGAAGGGACGGGGAGGAGGTGGCTTTACCTATCTTGGTTTAGGCCAATCTTCCTTTCTCTCTTTCACTCTTTGTTCACTCTTACTCACACTATTCTGAGGTGAATTCGACAGAGTAACCTTAGTTCTAATGTTTCTCTCCCCCCCCCCTGAAATGATCACCAAGGGGTTCGATTTATAGGGACTGAGGGTGCCCAAACCAGCCGTACGGCTAGGCCCCTCTAGTACCCAAAGCTTCCGTACGGCTCAGCCTGGCGAGCTTCTGGATTTTTCCAATTTTATACCAGAGTAGTCCTGGAATTTATAGCTTATCCTAGGGAGGTCCTGGCCTATTAGCTTATCCCTGAAACGGTGCTAAGGCTTCCTCTAAGATAGGTCGGTTTCAGATTGGGGTACTTACACCTAGGGGCTATGTGACTCAAGAACAAGGGCTTGTTTTGCTTCATTTGACAATCTATAAGCCCTAGGGGCTATGCTCGAGAAAGATGTGTGAGACTATCTGCAAAGTCTCTCAAAAGGGATATCAAAAATCCCTCTTGTCATGTGTGCCCGTGCTCATTCCCCCAATCAAGGATGGACCTTTCTCGCAATCAATGATGGCACTCTAGGAGCTACGGTCAAGTCTTAAAGGCTCCCTCAGTAAGAAGCAATTCACTTCAATGTCCCCAGCAACATTTGAAGCTTTATACCGAAAGGTCTCAAGGAGCTTCGCAATCTACAATCTTTTGGGCTATGGCATTACAGTGATACAAGCAAAGGGCAATATTGGGGCTTCACAATTAACAAGCTTTTGGGTAGTGGTACCCGAGCAATGCAATTTGGGAGTAGTCTTATGGCTCTATGAAAGGGATCAAACTTCAATGGTCCCTCAACATTTCCAGTCAAAAGGCCTCTTGGTTTTAAATGAAGGCTCCGATGATATGAATGAATTTGATGATTCTTGTTAGAACTCATAGCGAGATTCTGAATGAAGTCTTAGAGAAAAGGAAAAAGATTCAATATACTAGACTTACCCGGCTGAGTTATAGCGGGCAATGCCAATATGTTAACTCTATAATCAGAGTTACGGCCAATCCCAATGTTTCTGCAATACAGCACCCCCTTCTCCAAGATCAAAAGCACAGGCTGCATCCGAAGATCCGCCGTCGGTTCAACTCAAGAAGACTCGAGCAAACATACCGTTCGAGACTTTATCACACCAAGACCTTATCATCTGCAACAACATCACCATCTCCCATGAGACGTCTCCCGAAGACCGTACTACATTTTCAACATGGACCTTCCGCCATTTGGGTATCAACCACAAAAGGGGACATCCATCTCCAAGCAAGAGAAATAAGGAGATCGCCTTCGAGAGTTCTTCCCAATAGCACCATCCGCTCCCAACATAATGCTAAGCCGATTCCAAGAAAATTTGAGGCTTCACACCGAAAGGTCTCCACAGCCCGCCATCCACAAACTTGATAAGCCCATGACATTTGGGGCTTAGCAATCTCTCAAAGCTTGGTATTAATGATCTTCTCTTGGGGCTTGCCCACGTCGACAACAAAAGACAGTTTATTTGAATGGGCTAAGAGTTGATTCATCTTGGGGCTTCATAAGCCACTCAAAGTTCAGCATTCGAGGGGATTTACAGTCAGCAACCCCTTGGAATCTCGGCATCGAAAGTCTTTTGAAACTCCATAATTGACACATATCTTGGGGCTAGACATCAATTTCGTTGGGAACAACGGCAACGACGACAGAATTCAAGCAAGACAATCCGGACTTCGATTGAACACGACTTGATCTTGGGTTGGCTTTACAAACACACAATGGTTAAAATGGTTGACCCACGAACTAAAAAAAAAAATATCTTTTTGTCACATGTGTGCATATTCTTTCCCTTCTAATCTAAATAAAAAAAAAATCGTTTTTCTTTTTCTCCTTCTATGTGCAAAAGTATGTGTTTTACTTTGCTTTGCTCCTAGCATTCTTCCCCAGCGTTCTCCATCATCCTTGAACTACGCTGGTCTGATTCCTTCCAAGGGATACGTAGGCAGCCTTTTGGCACGACCAACCCATCATCCAGAATACCATCTCGCCGACACTCCATCAAAGGCAAGAACAATTCATCATCACCAACATCATCATTCTCCATCCAAAGCGTGGATACTATTCATCAAAAGCATAAACATCCTTCAGCAATCCATCTCCAATCAAGCGACAATGGTAAGTGAAGGTATGAATACATATGAGGCTTTCCTCAAATCACACCGCACACAAAATCACTTTCTCCATTCTTACAAAAACTCTCTCTCATGAAAAACTTCTTTCAAATCACATTGCACCACGAGCACAATTTCTCTCTTCATTTCACACTTCATGCATCTTCTTGCACAAACAGATATACCTGCCACGCACACACATAACAGGTACCACCACGAAGTCAACAGCATCCGCTACTCAAGGCACTTCATCCCCAGCAGAAAATGGTCCACAGTCAACCATGCCCGCATCCACACGATAAAGTCAACAGCAACTGCAGCTCTAGACAGCAATTTGGTCCACGATGATCCCGCATCAGCAAACGGATCCCGCATCAGCAAACGGATCCCGCTTCAGCAAACGGATCCCGCATCAGCAAATGGATCCCGCTTCAGCAAACGGATCCCGCTTCAACAAACGGATCCCGCATCAATAAACGGATCCCGCATAAGCAAACGGATCCCGCATAAGCAAACGGATCCCGCATCGACAAACGGATCCCGCTTCAGCAAACGGATCCCGCTTCAGCAAACGGATCCCGCCTCAGCAAACGGATCGCGCATTCAGCATACGGATCCCGCACCAGCAAACGGATCCCGCCACCAGCAAACGGATCCCGCATTCAGCAAACGGATCCCGCATTCAGCAAACGGATCCCCCCTCAGTAAACGGATCCCGCATTCAGCAAACAGATCCCGCATCAGCAAACGGATCCCGCATCAGCAAACGGATCTCGCATTCAGCAAACGGATCCCGCGTCAGCAAACGGATCCCGCGTCAGCAAACGGATCCCGCATCAGCAAACGGATCCCGCTATATCCTTTCTATATCAATTAAGCCGCTCACACAGGGAGCGAACTCCTATCCTTGGTAATTTCAAATTCTTGCTTTATCGAGTCTTTGTTTTCTCTTGTCGATGTCCTCGGCGGTTGTCTTTCTTTCGTCGACGCGTTTTGCTTCGCAATCCACGTCGCTAATGGGCTCTGTAGACACCCCGCCTTGGACCTTTCACCCCGATAGCATACATAGTATTTTTACTTTACTTGTTTTTGTTAATTTCTGTTAGTTCGGTTAAGTTCCTAACTGATTCCGTCAGTTTTGGACTAAACTGCACAACAGAGTTAACTTTCTAGTCCATTCTGTCAAAATCGCCATTTCAAAGTCGCGCGCCTCCACCTTTTAGGGCCAGAAGCGCGCGCCTCCCGCCGACTATACGGGATGCGCGCGCGTCTGGGTGTGTCAGTTACTGATTTCTGTCCAAGAATCTCTCCCTTGCTCATTTTATATGATTTTACCCGGGAAACTGATCTTTGTGACTCCGTTTTGGCACAAAAAAACATCCCCTTTCAACTATAAAAACCACTCCAATCCACTATTAAAAGGGGCCTCTTTTTCATCTCTTTTTGGGATCTCTTTTCATCTCTCTTTTACCTCTCTTGGACCTTTTTCTTAGACTTGAAACTTTTCTATACACAAATTCTCCCAACAAGAGTTTTTCGTGACAAGACTCTACACAAATTGTTCTACAACAATTTCCCTACAACAACACCATTTTCAAGTCCAAGTTCAAAGTCCCTTTTCTAAAGGTACAACTTTTCTATTCTCTTATTTTATTTGTGTCCTACTAGTATGCAATCTCCATAAAAAGGGATACAACCAAAAGGCCACTTCATTATTGAAGTTTGGTCAAGGTTACATCCCAACATTCCAACATTAATTTAATTCCACTTCATCTCTTAATGTAATGGTTTAGCAAATATTCAACATGTAACCATTAGACATTCAATCAATAAAATCATTTAGCTTTAATTCTCCCCTTATCTTTACTTTGTAGTTGTTAGCATATTTTATCAATTGAAGGACATGTAAATATAAGAACACCAAAAGTAGCAAGACCCGCGTAAGCGGGGTGGAGTGGGTGTTTAAGTACTTCCCACTCCGTCACCTAACCCCCGAACCCCTCATCTCAAGAATCTTTGGTTTCGTAATCAATAAAAAAGGCTATTTTCTTAGGTTTTCTCGCGTTACTCTAAAACGTGGGTGGCGACTCTTAAAATCAATTAGACATCCTAGGTAATTCACGCGCTCTAGCCAAGCCGTGGTCCCCCGGGGTATCTACACGGACTAGAGGTCATTATATACGAGTTTGGATACCAAATCCTCAAGGAAAACGGAGAAACAGTCGCTGATTCATAGGATGACTCGTACGAGACATCAATGTCTCGTATGAGGCATCCCCTCAGATCATACAGCAATGGTTCTGCTCAAATCCCAGGTTGTCTAATGAGTCAAAACATGCATCAAACACCTCAGAAATGCACCCCAGACAATTCATACATCCCCCACAAATAGCCCAACGCGAATCTATCTCAAAAATACCCCTTGGTTGACCAACCGGGCACATGCTATTTCCTTTACACAGTCATAAATAAAAAGATAAAATTAACAAATGTATGTGTGTTAGAGTTAGGACTTAATTGCTGCACAGGTATAACCCAAAAGAAAGAGAAAAATTGTCCTCGCTTACGCCGAGGCAATAAATACATCAACCGAATAAAAGAGGGGACAAGGGGATCCTATCTACTCTGGCATCCAAAAGAAGGAGACGTCGTGTCGCGACCCCGGACCCCGCGGGCCCGAGACCGCGATCTGGACGTCGACTTAAAACCAAAACTATGAAATACTGAAGTTAAAAATTTCATTTGATACCAAAATGTGATGATCCAAGGTTTTACAAAACCAAGTTTGATAAAAACCAATTACAACTATCATAAACTCCCACAAGTTTATGCCCAACAAAAATACAAATATACAAATCTTAATAACGTCATTGTTTGGTACAACTATCCCAAAAAGGTTACACATTTATATAATCTAAACCAACCTATACAACTTTCCCCAAAAGAATGTATCCACACTCGACGTCCTCTTTCTCGTGATCAGCGAGACTAATCCTTAGCACCTGGGGGGGGTTAAGGAAAAACAAAGATAAAAAGAAAGGGGGTGAGATAAATCTCAATAAGTTACTAATGCAACTACATGACATGCTATGATGCAATATACAATAAGCAATAATAAATATCACATAGCACATAGCATTTATCACCTAACAGATAGCAGCGGAAATAAACACATAACAAAGGATATAGCCAAGGTTTTCCAAACCGGAACATCCAAATAAAGGATCGCTGCGCAGCTTCAATAATCAACCAATCAACATCTTCATAATAGCATGAGAGCTGAAGAGAAAACCCCGGTACCGGAACCAATAACCAAATGAAATGTCACAAGGGACGGGAGACATGCCAATAAGTCATGCTCCAAGTAAAGCTAAAATGCACACAAAGGAGCTAGCTCTTCTCACATCCAAGGCCAATCTGGAGGAGGGTAATAATGGGGCAAAACAATGGTCAACATCACAATGGACTTGGTCGTGCCATCATAATGTTTCGCATCGCCCAAACACACACAAAATACCAGCTGGACTTTCAAATAAATGCTAAGTAATAAATACTAGCTTAAATAAACAACTTAAGGTTCCAAAGTAGGGAACCAATCCAAATAAATCACCACAAAGGTAAACCAATATAAACCGCACATCCAAGATGAACCACATTCCCAAAATGATACTTAATCAAATTCCATATCATATTTATTCATATAAGAATCAATTACACTTAATAAAGTGTTCCACGATGTTATCTTAAGTTAATTAGAAGAAGGAAACCTAACTAGGTAAGCCATTAGTCTTAAACCAAGCAAAAATGTCAAAATCCTGGAACAAGGGGCGGGCGGGCGCCTGGCATGGGGCGAGCGCGCGCTTGAATGACCAAAAGGTCTGGCCATCAGGAAAGGGTATGTAGGCGGGCGCCTGGTCCAACTCAGGCAGGCGCCTGGTCTACGGGTGGGAGGGATTTCAGCAGTTGGGTTCTCCATTTCCAAACCCAAAACAACCCAAACTTCTTACCATACTAAAAATCAACTAGAATCAATACTTCCATCAAGCTTACTAAGGTACCCAAACAACATTTAACCAAAAAGGGGACCTTAACAACACCATTTATCAACCCAAAACCAATAATCAAACCCATCATTCATAAAATCACCATTTTTGACCAAAACTCAAATAAATTCCAAATAAATTGTAAACTCAACCAAACTTCAAATATAACACATTAAGCACTATATAAACATGATATGAACAATTTAGCATAAAAATGGGGGAAAAGCAACTTACTTGAATTTTCTCAAAGTTGATGGATTTCAAATATTTTTGATCCTACGCGATCCTATCGACGATCTAAACACATTTCACGTTTTAAGAAATGAGAAATAACTAGAAGAAGATGAAGGAAATGAAGAGAGAAGTAAAGGAAGAAAACTTACCCAAAACCAAGAGAGAGGGAGAGAGATGGCTGGGAAATGGGATGGAGAGAGTGAGGGAGAAGGTGAGGGAGGTGAGGGGGAGTAGGGAAATTATTCAAAAACTTACACTTAGGCCCCCTCTCTCACACTACACACACATACTACTCCCTACTAACAATTAAGACCCAACAATACCACATTAACCCAAATGACTCAATTAAAATGCTAGGCATAAATTATTATAACACATAAATTACACACATAAATATTTAAATAAATAATAATTTAAATAAATAAACAAGCAAATAAATAAATAAATAATTATTTATTACTAATAAAATAGAGTCTAGATTTCGGGTCGTGACATTCACTCCCCCTTAAAGAAAATTCGACCCGAATTTTAACGAGACTCACCTTAAACAAAAAGCCACGGAAATTTCCTCTCAATCTCATCTCGAAGCTCCCACGTCGACTCCTCGATGTTATGATTCCTCCAAAGGACTCTAACCAATGAAATACTTTGTTCCTCAACTCTTGGACTTTAGAATCTAGGATCCGGACCGGTCGTTCCTCATAAGACATATCGGGCTCAATATCCTCCGGTACCCTCGGTAACACGTGAGATGGATCATGAACATACTTCCGAAGCATAGAAACGTGAAAGACGTTATGCAACCGGTCCAAAGATGGCGGTAACGCAAGACGATACGCAAGAAGTCCAACCTTTCCCAAAATCTCAAACGGGCCAATAAACTTCGGAGCCAATTTGCCTTTCTTCCCAAACCTACGAATACCCACCTTTGGAGACACTTTCAAGAACACCAAATCACCGGTCTGAAAGCTAAGATCTCGCCTTCGGTTATCTGCGTAGCTCTTATGTCGACTCTGGGCTGTTTTCAATCTATCTCGGATAACTCTAACCTTTTCAACTGAATCCTGAAGCAAATCAATACCCACAATCTTCGCTTCACCAACCTCATCCCAACAAATAGGCGATTTACATTTCCTTCCATACAAGGCCTCAAACGGCGCCATCTCGATACTAGCCTGATAACTGTTGTTGTAAGAGAACTCCACTAACGGTAGGTGCGAATCCCAAGAATCAGAGAAGTCTATCGAACACGCTCGCAACATATCCTCCAAAATCTGAATAGTCGTCTCGGATTGACCGTCGGTCTGAGGATGAAAAGCTGTACTGAATCGCAAATCTGTACCCAAAGCTTCCTGAAACGCCTTCCAGAACCTAGAAGTAAACCTCGGGTCTCGATCTGACACAATACTAACCGGAACCCCATGCAATCTAACGACCTCATCGATATAAAGGGTCGCAAGCTTCTCCATCGAATATCTGATGTCAATAGGCAAGAAATGGGCACTCTTGGTCAATCTATCCACTATTACCCAAACACTGTCATACTTCCTACGGGTACGAGTTAGTCCCGTAACGAAATCCATAGTCACATGCTCCCATTTCCACTCGGGAATCTCTAACAGCTGAAGTAATCCCGCGGGTCTCTGATGCTCGGCTTTGACCTGCTGACATGTTAAACACTTCGAAACATACTCAGCTATTTCCCTTTTCATATTAATCCACCAAAATTGTTGCTTCAAATCCTGATACATCTTCGTACTACCCGGATGAATAGTATACCTCGATTTGTGACCCTCATCAAGAACTCTCTGTTTAATTCCACCAACATCCGGAACACACAATCTTCCACGGAAAGTCAATACGCCACTCGAGCCCAATGAAAAATCCTCGAATTTCTTTTCCTTCAATTTACCCATTATTTTCACCAACTCGGGATCCTCTTTCTGAGCTTCCTTTATTCTCTGAATTAGGGTCGGAGACACCCTAATATTCACAAAAATAGCCCCATGTCTCGATTCACGAGGAGACCAATCTCGAACATCCTCAAGCATTTTCCATTCTCGAACCATCATCGAAGCCACATAAGACTTTCTACTAATCGCATCGGCTACCACATTCGCCTTCCCCGGATGATAAGAAATCGTACAATCATAATCCTTCAACAATTCCATCAATCGGCGCTGCCTATTATTCAACTCTTTCTGGGAAAAAAGGTACTTCAAACTCTTGTGATCGGTAAAAATCTCAAACCTCGCTCCATAAAAGTAGTGTTTCCATTTGTGCAACGCAAATACAATAGCCGCCAACTCCATATCATGAGTCGGGTAATTCTGCTCACTGGGGGTCAACTTCCTCGAAGCATACGCAATTACTTTCCCATTCTGCATCAACACACAACCCAAACCCTCTTTCGAAGCATCACTGTAAATCACTAGGCCATCGCTCCCATTAGGCAAAGTCAAGATCGGTGCGGTAGTCAACCTCTTCTTCAATTCCTCGAAACTCTTGTCACATTTCTCGGTCCATACAAACGGAACATTCTTCCGGGTCAACTGAGTCATCGGAGTAGCGATCCTCGAAAACCCTTCAATAAATCTTCTGTAATAACCGGCTAAACCCAGAAAGCTTCTAATCTCTGTCACTGATTCGGGTCTCTTCCAATGCACTATAGCCTCAATCTTTGAAGGATCCACCGAAATCCCATCTTTAGAAATCACATGACCCAGAAATGACACCTTCTCGAGCCAGAATTCGCATTTACTAAACTTCGCAAACAATTTCTCCCTCGCAAGAACGGATAAAACTGTCCTCAAGTGTTGATCATGCTCCTCTCGAGATTTTGAATAAACAAGAATGTCGTCGATGAAGACTACCACGAACGAGTCAAGATAGGGGTGGAAAACTCGGTTCATCAAATCCATAAATACTGCAGGCACGTTAGTCAACCCAAACGGCATCACCAAGAACTCATAATGACCATAACGAGTGCGAAAAGCAGTCTTCGGAATATCCTCCGATCTAACCTTCAACTGATGGTACCCACTCCTCAAATCAAGTTTAGAGAAAACCACGGACCCTTGAAGCTGATCAAACAAATCATCAATATGGGGTAGAGGGTATTTATTCTTCACCGTAACCTGATTCAACTTTCTGTAATCGATGCACAATCTCAAGGAACCATCTTTCTTTCGCACAAACAAAACCGGTGCTCCCCACGGGGAAACACTAGGGCGGATAAACCCTCGATCAAGCAACTCTTGCAACTGAACCTTTAATTCCTTCAACTCTGCGGGTGCCAACCTATACGGTGCTTTCGAAATTGGAGCCATACCGGCAAAAGGTCTATACAAAACTCAATCTCACGATCGGGAGGCATATCATACTCGGTAGAGAAAACATCGGGAAATTCCCGAACTACCCGAACACTATCAAAACTAGGGGATTCCTTCCTAGTATCAAGAACACTAGCCAAAAACCCCTCACAACCACTATGCAATAATTTTCTCGCTTTCAAATAAGAAATTAAGCGAACCTTTCTACTCAGAGGACTAGCCTCAAACACAAATTTAGGCACATCGGGAATAGAAAAAGTAACAGTTTTCTTACGGCAATCAACGGAAGCATGAAACTTGCTCAACCAATCCATACCCAAAATGACATCAAAGTCTTGGATAGGAAGAACTACCAAATCCGCACAAAGGACTCGACCACAAATAACCACATCACAAGCACGAAAGACTCGATCAGAAATCAAGCATTCTCCTATAGGGGTCGACACCTCTAGCACGTACGGTAAAGACTCGAATGCAGCATTTAACATGAAAGCAAATTGCACAGAAATGTATGAATGAGATGATCCTGGATCTACTAACGCTCGTGCGCTCACATTAGACACATAAATAATACCTCCAATAACGGATGGATCATCGGTAGCTTGTTGTTGATTCATGGCATAAACCTTTCCTTGAACTTTGGGCTTCCCAGCGGCATCCCTTTTCTGACCCTGATTAGTACCAACTCCTGACCCGGATGCTTGTACTCTACCTCTCGGGCAATCTTTTACAAAGTGACCCATTTGACCACAATTGGTGCACCTTCCTTGCTTCTTCAAACAACGGTCTTCAGAATGACCTTCCTTTTGACAATACGAACAAAGCCTCCTAATTTGGCTCCCTTGGTTCCCGGAAGTGGTACCCGGGTTCCTTAGGATCGGTTGCCCTCGGAACTGAGATTGTCCCCCAAAGTTACCTCGGTTATCGGAACGGTGTTGTGGCTTGCTTTGCCCTCCCGTCTTGCTCGGGTTAGCTACCTCGGTCTTCCTTTTATGCTCCCCAATATCTTGCTCTATTAAGTAGGCTCGGTCCACCGCATCTTGGAAAGTCACAATCCGTTGAGTAATCAGTTGAGTACGGATGGAGGTCTTCAATCCCCGAATAAATCTCATAGCTTTTTGTTCCTCGGTCCTCACCAAATAGTCGCAATACCGGGCTAATTCTATGAACTTAGCCGAGTATTGTGCTATAGACAACACACCTTGCTCTAGGTTGAGTAGCTCGATCTCCTTTCGGTTCTGATCAACAACCGGAATGAAATGCTCCTTGACTTTGCGCACAAACAACTCCCACGCATACACCGTGTGAGTATCATCCCAACTAGCTTTAACACCCTTCCACCAATGCTCGGCGGCTCCCACAAGTTTGTAAGCCGCGAACCGGACCTTGTCCTCATCCGTGCACCCAAATACCTCATAAATATTCTCCATCGACTCAATCCACAACTCAGCTTTCCGAACATCGGGTTCCCCATTGAATTCAACCGGTTTCAACTTCAGAAATTGCTCCAATCCATAGCGGGGTGGTGCTTGTTCTACCCTCGGACCTTGATCATGTATGGCCTTCATGGCCGCCTCGAACATGCCTTGGAACATGGCACGGGCTTCTTCCCTTGTATCATTCTGATTTGCATTACCGGTACTACCTTCACCACTCCTTCTACGAACCATTGTAAACAAGTACCTGCATAAAACATCAACCGTTAATCACTCCGCATACTACTACCCACCTAGGTCATACTAATCCACCTAGACTTATACTTAGAGCCAATGCCATAGCTCTGATACCAACTGTCGCGACTCCGGACCCCGCGGGCCCAAGACCGCGATCTGGACGTCGACTTAAAACCAAAACTATGAAATACTGAAGTTAAAAATTTCATTTGATACCAAAAGGTGATGATCCAAGGTTTTACAAAACCAAGTTTGCTAAAAACCAATTACAACTATCATAAACTCCCACAAGTTTATGCCCAACAAAAATACAAATATACAAATCTTAATGACGTCTTTGTTTGGTACAACTATCCCAAAAAGGTTACTGTGAATACCCCTTTCCGATGAAGCGACGCATGGGAAGTATCTTGTGATTATTTTTATTTATAAAGGGAATATTCTTAACGACATTAAAATTATGAGAGTCGCCACGCCGTTTTAATTAAAGCCAAAACATTGAAAAAATCATTTTTAGTGGGTTCGGGGGTCAAATTACAACAAGAGAAGAATATTGAACGTTATCACTCCTATTGCCCGAATTGATCGGTCTTTCTATCATGATGAATGTGTTAGTAGTATGTTAGTGATTTAGACCGGATCCGAAGATTGCCTACGTTCCTCTCAATGTGAGAAGCTCAGGTCAGCGTAGTTCGCAGAGAATTAGAATAGGCAGAAGGATCGGGATCATGCATAATGAGGGGGAATTACCTAAAGTTTAGGGTTTAGAAGTAGTTCCTAGATCATCCTCGGGTTGATGAACCCTCGATCATCATCGGCTATGAAATAACATGTATTTATGAAGATCGCAACCCTAAATATAACATAAATAAGGTTTTAATCTATGAACACGAAGAACATGCGAAGAAACATATTATGAACATATGAATGAGCATGCAAAGAATATGAAGAAACTATGAATAAACATGTACGAACATGAATATAAAAGATCTACATTAAAAATAATGCAAGAACACGAAGAAAAAGTTAGAAAACTTACCTATGTTGGCAAGAAATAAACCTTGGATCTTCTTGAGTGTTTGAATGCTAATTAGAGAGCAAAATTGTGTTTAAGAACTCCAAAACTCGGACTTAGAGCTCTCAAAATCGGATCCCTAAACCAATAGCCTGGGATTGGTTTATATAGTAAACTGAGGGGAAGATCTGATGGTCCAGATCATCCGGAGCAAGGTTGGCCGCTTGGCCATGGTTGAAGCCGGTTACAAGAGTGGCCGCGTGGCCAAGATCAACGTGGAGCAAGGTTGGCCGCGTGGCCAAGGTTACCGGCTGACTTGATTCTTAAGCTAGGGTTTCTGCATGGTTTTAAGGAAACCATTTACTACCTAATTTGATAGATTTTGTCATAAATGAGATATTTTGGGAATCCGGGACAAGTCTTTGCAAGGTTTCTAATTCCTATAAAGTCCTTGTATTTTTGGGAAAGTCCTAATAAACTCATTTTCAGGTCGGGTACTAACAGTAGCCCCTTGGCGACGCTTCTTGCAAGGCAATGTGAGGTCGACGATAAAAGAAGGATCCGTCTGAAACATGAGTTTCAAAACAGATGAAAGGTAAGGGAACGGCTGAACCTTGACAGGCGACCTACGTATCCGCGGGGGAATCAAGCCAAACGTAGTTCGAATCTGATGGGGGAATTTAAAATGATTGTCCTCTGATGGGAAACAATGTCTTCTGCTGGGGAAAATGCACCTGCTGGGGATGAGAGATGACCGCGTCGGTCGGGTGGCTGAACCTTTTCAGGTTTCCTACGTATCCTCCGAGGAATCAAGCCGGTCGTAGTTCAGAGCTATTGGGGAAAGACGAGACATTGAATTTCAGCTACGGATAATAAACCTACGGGCACTATCCTGTATGAAGAACGAACATTCGTAAGCAATGAAGTTATTTGGGAAAATTAAAGACTACGTCGTCTAAATAATCCCAAGATGGAGTGGTAAACGCAATCAGGATCGCCAGGGTTCCTGCCGATTGCGCTAAAGTAATCGATGTTGGATCTCTCGCGAACAGAAAACGCCGAGGCTTCTGCCAACCACGATCGATCAAGGATACGTATGTCATAGAGGCGCCGAAGTCTCTAGGATCATGCAAATCCTAATAAATGCTGGATCTTTCGCAAACAGAAACGCCGAGGCTTCTGCCAATTACGATCGATCTAGGATGGTATGTCATAGAGGCGCCGAGGTCTCTACAACCATACGAATCCTTAAATAGATGCTGGATCGCTCGCAAACAGAAACGCCGAGGCTTCTGCCCATCGCGATTGATCTAGGATGGTATGTCATAGAGGCGCCGAAGTCTCTACAACCATACGAATCCTAAGCAAATATTCTGTGAAGAATGGAAATTTTAAGGGGCTTTCCGCACCCAAAGGTAACGAATATCAGTCAACATTGTGCTAAGGGCATTTAAAATGAATTAAAGGGAAAAGATCGGGGACAAAAGTGGAATTTTATCTGAAGGGACAATGTTGGCCGCGTGGCCAAACACACTAAATTGCAATAGTGGCCGCGTGGCCAAGACCGTTGAGTGGTCAGATCTCCTTCACGCGGATTGCTGATCTGACGGCTGGGGTTGCAAGGGAAAAAGTGGCCGCGTGGCCAAGGTAGCTGGCGGGCTGACTCCTTGGTCACATCACCAGAAACCCTCCCTCTTCTTCTTCTTTTCTTCTTTCTTCTTCTTCCCTTCTCCATTGACGAGTTAGAGAGAGAAAATTGAGTTTTTAGAGAGAAAAAGCTCAGATTTTGATAATTTCGAAGGCTTCATTTCACATATCTCTTGAAGCTATGGCAGATTGGATCAATGAGGCGTTATTTAGGGATTTCCCGGGCCAAGGTGGGTATATTATTCCACAACAAGAGCCACAAGGAGAGGGGCACGGTTATGCTCAGGGCGGAGGAAATGTAGGGGCTGACCCAGGAGCGGGCTTTGAAGCGGCGCCCTTGATTCCACGGGGCGGTTTGAGACCACGAGCCGCGACTCGGAACTATCGCGATAATCTGCTGCGGTCTACGTTCGACCAAGATTACGATTTTTACATCGACTCCGAGCGTCATTGGTCGATGGGGCTTCCGGAGACGCGAGAGGTAAATTTCGAATTTTCACTCCTCTCCTTCTCGCACATTTGTATGTTTTATGCACATAATATGAAATGCTAGAATAATGGAATGCTAGAATTTAAATTGCTAGAATTGTAAATTGCTAGAATGGTAACATACCTGTGCTGTGTTTACCTGCAGAGGATCAAGGCTCGTGGGTCCACAGTGATTGTGGGCAAACTGTGGGCGTCCCTGTCGGAGGGACCGGGCGGTTTGCATGCTCGGATCGAGGCTATGGGCTTTAGCCCATTCTTTGACAGTGTCCGCATGGTCGGGGCTACCCTGAAGGTGGCAGCGGTGATAGAGGTGTGCCGGGAGTTCTGGTGGGATACCACCCATACCTTTCACTTCAGTTGGGGAGAGATTACCATCACGCCGACGGATTTCGCGGCCATAACAGGGTTGAGGTTTACTGGTACCCCTTTGCCTTTTGATGAGAGCTTGGCGGAGCGGCGGGACTATAGACAGGCTCTGCTGGGAGTCGACACCGACCTGGGAGGAGGTGTCAAGGGTTATGGAGTGGAGGACGGGAAGGTGAATCGCTTGGTGGAGGTGGCTATTGAGGCCTTTAGTAGGGGGGAGTATGATTTGGATTGTTTGGTCCGGCTGTTCTTATGGTACAGCTTTTCAGAGATTTTGTTTCCGAGTGGGGCTACTGTCTGCCGGTACTCACTGCTAGGGGCTCTTGTGGGCTTGGACTTAGTCGGGGGGATTTCTTGGGGTGGAGCCGGTTTGGCTGAGATTTACCGGGCTTTGGACCATTGCTCGAGGGCTAGCTCGTCGGCTTTTGACGGGTTCCAGTTCGCCTTTGAGGTACGCTCTTGACTACCCTTCTTTTCATTTGTTGAGATCTCTGTTCTATCTTTTGGTCTGAAATGTCTCTCTCATTATATGCACAGGATTGGGTGTACGAGGTCTTCGGTGTCGCCCCTTTTCAGTTGGTGATGAGTGCTAACAAGGTTGTTCCCATCATGTCGTACTGGTGCAGGGCAACAGGGCTCCTTCCCGCAGGAACCGGGACAGGAAGATAGTAGATGCTGCTGATCTGAGGAGGGTGTTCGCGATGTCTGAGCCCATCGGGGTTAGATTTTACCCATGGAGCCCGGCCAATGAGGCTTCGGTGGGTCCCTATGTAGTGGATTTGACCGCTTCTAGGGTTCTGCTTGTGGGTCTCACCGGGGAGGCCATGTATCTTGGGGAGAGGGTGGTTCGTCAGCACAGGGCTGGTGCGTTACCGTGGGCTCCTTATGACCCTCCTCGGGATATGCTTCGTCCCGCGAGGTTGGCGACTTTCTTGGCTCCTACTCCGGTAGAGCATTACAGAGGGAGTGACGACTATGCTGGTTACGTGCGGACACGGCTGATCAGCCCTCAGGTTCGGGCTAGGATGCTATCAGGAGAGGGATCGAGCTCGGCCCGGTATGTTGGTCGGAGTCGGCCTTTGGTTGATATGCCCCTTCGCTCGAGTAGCGTGAGAGTGATGAGGGGTGGCCGGGAGGTGGAACTTAGCTTAGAGCCGACTGATGCAGATCTCGTTGAGGAGACATTTATTCCTCCGCCCGACGCTGGGGTACGGCTTTGTGCCTTATATCAGTCATGTTCGCACACACTCATTTCTTTCTGCATTGTAATCATTGCCTTGGTTTCCCTTTCAGGTGACTCAGGAGGCATATATCCGTTCAGCTCGGCGGGAGAACGTGTTGATGCGCTTACTGAGGGAGGCGTACCATTCATGTACTTGTCAGAGGGACGACGTTGCATCACCCCAGCGTCGTGAGCGGTCTCCGAACGGTGCAGGATCTTCTCACACTGGCGGTCGAGCGGTCCGGGGACGGAGTTCGGGTGCCGGTAGCTCTCGGGCTTTAGCGCGGCGTGGAGACACCACGGAGGAGGATTCTGACTAGGCGGGGCCCATCTTTCCATCTTTATTTCCTACACTGTTAGCTAGTAGAGAGCAGAGGGATATGTATGTATAGAACCAATGTATAGAATGTATGTATGTACATCATGTTTCTAAAATGCAAATTTATTGTGGGAGCCTACTTGTGCAAACTAGTTATTTTACAAATGGTCCTAATTTTATACAATGCATGAGCCATGTGACGGGGCAGGTACGTAGTTGCATGGATCCGTCACGGAGTGGGAGGAAACAAACTGGATTTCTGCATGGAGCAATGTTGGCCGCATGGCCATGGCGAGGCCCAGAGCAATGTTGGCCGCCTGGCCATGGCAAGATCCGGAGCAATGTTGGCCGCGTGGCCTAGGACGAAGTTGGCCGCCTGGCCAAGGACAATATCGGCCGCGGGGCCAAGGGCATATGTGGCCGCGTGGCCAAATCCTGCGCCGCCTCCGGTTTTCCTTTTCCTGGCAAGAGTGGGAGTCCGTACCCTATTTAATGAACCCTTTGCAGCCATAAAAACGTACTAGCAACCTTTTGAGCAGTTTTTGAGTTCCTTTTAGCCAATTTTCTTGCTTCTTGCCATGGATCAAGAGGCTAGGATCACAAGCCTTGAGAAAAAAGTCTTTATAACCTCTTTGGAGAAGTGGGTCGCCAAACTTCCTGGTTCAAGTCGTAGGAAACTTGATGAACGGTATGGGATAAAGTGCCTTTGGTCACTTTTGCACATGAACTCCAATACCAACCTTTTGCAAGCTTGTGGTAAATTTTGGAATGATACCCTCCATGTCTTCAACTTTTCATTCAACGAGATAACACCCACTTATGAGGACATCGCGGCTTTATGTGGCTACGAAGGGAAGGGTAAAGTTGCCTTGCCTTTAGACTTCATTTGCTTGAGGGACAAATTGATGACCTTTGGCGTGCCCGTGGATGACTTTGATAGGTATGCTAGGGGCGGTTATGTCGACCTTTCTTGGATGCCACAACACTTCATGCATGCAGACGTGACATCTGACCGTTCATTGGCCCATCTTGCACTGTGCTTGTTTAGCTCTACCCTTTTCCCTTCTGAGGTGGGATTTGCCAGTGAAGGATGTTTGGGTATGGTGAACTTGGCTCGCTTAGGTTATGACATTGTACCGGCCATTCTTGGGGAGATGCTCTGTGGGATTCCCCATCTTGCGGCTTATGGTGGGATGCCTTGTGGTAGTGATAGGCTTTTGACCATGTGGTTGCAAGAGCGGCTTCGAGTGAATAAACCGGCGGCTTCTCTAAAGGTGGCCCCATGGATGCACCGCATTAGAGGCGTGGCGGAGCAGTTTGAGGGCATGACTCTCAAAGGTTGGGAAAAGTATTTGGCGGAAATGGTGACTGATGACATTCAGTGGGTGGTGCCCCATTGGCACATTCACTCTGTGAGGGAGAAACAAGTGGGACTTCACATGATCGAAGTTCCGACCCTTTCTGGGACTACCTTTTACTATCCCTCTAGAGTGCTTCGTCAGTATGGTTTGGTGCAGACCATCCCGGAGGGTTGGGATGAGGAGAGAGACGATTTTCCTTTTGGGGTACTTCAGTTGGATGATAGCGCCTCAGTCCTTCTTTCTCAGATGTGGGGCGAGACCGGTCTTAGGCGTAGGACCTTCCTCACACGCTCTAGCAACGTCTTCCTACCACGCGAGTATTTGGATTGGTATATGGGGAGACTTGGGCATGCGGAGTAGACTCTAGAGACCCTAAGGGGCGCTATTTTGGGATCCTGTGCTCCAAGTTCTTCATTGAGAATTAAGGAGGCTGAGGCTTATGAGAGGAGGATGAGTACGAGCGTGGCTAACGGAGATGGGGAAGAAGTGGGGGCGTCAAAGAAGAGGAAGGGCGAAGAGGCTCCTAATGGCAAGGCTAAAGGTGTTAGCGAGTTCGAAAGAAGATTTTGTGAGAATCCTAGCAAGAAGAAAGTTCGCCGTGGGCAAAGCAAGAAGAAAGAGACCGAGGGCACAAATGGCACTAAGGAGTAATCCCGAGCGTCTCTCCATAGTCGTGCAGACACATTAGTTTAATTTAGTTTACTTTTGTTTTAGTTTCAATTTCAGAATATGTTATTTATTCAAGAAGTATGTCAAGCTTAGACTCATCAAATAAGTGTTAACATGCAATGACTATGGAAATAAAAGTTTTTGCTTTCAGAAAATACAACTTCTATCTTTATTTCTTTGTGACAAGATTTGGATGTTTATTTGTTTTTTAGACCGCACCTTTTGAAAGGCTGCCTACGTTCCCCTTTTACAAATAGGACTAAGGGGCTCAAGTCACCGTAGTTCACTCCAGTCGGACTAGAATGATTTTAAAGAAAGGGAAGATAGAAGGGGAATGCTCTAACTTTTGCCTAGACCGCCCTTGCGGGTTTTCGATCTAGCGAGCTTTGTACGCACCCTTATTTTGCATAGACCGCCCTTTGCGGGTTTTCAGTCTATCAGGCTTCTTTTTGCGTAGTAATTTTTTTTTTTTTTTTTTTTTTTCATTTTTTTAGAGAGGGGAGTCTAGTCATAGTAGCGTCTGAGCTTGCTGATGTTGACTGGTTCTTTGAATGGGTTGCCATCCAAATCTGCCATTCTGTCTAGTCCTGTGGCGCGCCTCGAGCTTTGGTCATTGCGTCGACGCGTTGCTTTAAATCCCCTATTTCTCTTGAGATGTCTTGAATCGTTTCTGCAGTCAGGTGCGAGAGTACCTCTTGGCCGTTCCTCACATAAGGCTCGATTTCGTAGCAACCGAGGAGTTCTAAGTTTTCGTTTTCTCTATAGAACCAGAATCCTCTCACGCCGGTGAGCGTGTTCTCGTCCATCAAGACTTGGATTTTTCTTTGTAGAGCGACACAGTCGTTGGTGTCATGGCCTTCGTCTTGGTGGTAAGAGCAACTTTTGGTAGGTTCAAATAGTTGAAGGGGTGGTAATTCGGAGAGGAGCGAATGTTCTCCTAAAGGTTGCATCTTGCCCATTTGTCTCAGTTGGTCGAACAATTTTGCGAAAGGGGTCCCTATTCTTGTGTAGCGGGGGACTGAGAGGGGGTATTTTTCCAAAAATCTTTACATTTTTTCACTGATTTCCTTTCCCTGGCGCGAGGGCCACGATTCTGTCGTTGGTGTTGGGGTCTGAAGTTCATTCCCATGTGCCGGGTGCCGGATTGGGGTATTCGCGAGGTACTCCTTGAGGCAGCATAATGCGAACTCACATCTCGAACTCCATTCTTGGTCGCGGGCCCTTTCTATTTCTCTGAGTGTCGGCTCCCCCACTGTTGTAAAATGGTTGAGGTGTTGCAGTAACTTGACGAGTTCTTCCTTTTCGGCTTTGTTCCGAGGAGACTGCATTCTCAACACGGCTCGAACTCGCCGACTGATGGTCCTCCACGAGGTTGTGGAGGGGGTCGTTTCTTGGTCCTCCTCGGTTGTCTCCATCTGGTTATATCCGGCGAACCCATCAACAAACGACTTGACCTCATAATGGGCGGTCGTGTCCACCAACATGTCAATATTTGGCAAGGGGAAGTCATCCTTTGGCGTAGCTTTGTTGAGATCCCGAAAATCCACGCATACTCTGACTTTACCGTTGGATTTCTTGACAGTCACCAGATTTGATAACCGAGTTGGATACTCGATCACCCTGATGAAACCCACACGGAGTAGCTTCTCAATCTCTTCCTTCACTTGCAAAGACCATTCCGGCTTAATGCGGCGCAGCTTCTGCTTGACTGGTTTAGCGTCTGGTGCTGTCGGGATTCTGTGCTCTACGATCGAGTTGTCGAGCCCCGGCATGTCCTTATAAGACCATGCAAACACATCCACATATTCTCTGAGCAGCTCAATCAGTGCTTCCCTTTCGGCTCCGCTGAAGAAGCTCCCAATCTGTGTTTCCTTAGGCTCGGCTTCGGTTCCCAAATTCACGCATGTTAACACCTCATCGGCAGCTTGGGCTCGAGATTCTTTTTGATTAATAACCTGTTCTGAGATTTCTTTAATGTATTCATCATTTAATGTGTCTGTGTCTGCCTCTTCTAATGAATCATTATTAACTAAGTGTATATCATTAGTTTGATTATTAGCCAATTTATCAGTTAAAAGAGTGACTATGGAGGGATACTCGGAAAGGTCGAGGTTTTCATTCACGGCAAAAGGGAAAACAGCGTTTGCAACAAGATCATAGTCTTCAGACGTAAGGTCGTCAGACTTAGAGGAAGACTCAAATTCAAAATGTAAAACACTAGACTCTGGGGACGGGGATTTTGGGCGAGTGACAGGAGATGCTGCAGGAGTGGCGTCAGGGGAAGGAGTAAGCCCCAGTGTTCCCACCATAAATTCCGGAGTAGCTATGGGTCCCCCAATGATGCACCAATTCTTGAGCTTGTCCCCCATGGGTACCACCAATGTCCTTGGGTCCACCTTATCTTCAGAATCGTCTCCGATGACGGCAACCATGTCTTCGCGCAGCCCCAGATTACCCAGATGTTGAAGCAGATATTGGCCGTCCCACGTCTCAGTCAAACTTGGAGTTTCTGAGGCTTCTATTGCTGACTTGTCAAGGGTTGCGGCTTCAAGTTGATCTGCCAAGTCATCTGCAACCTTGGTGGAGTACTCATGCCTGATGGTTCTAACTCTGCCCGTGGCTTTGTCATATTCCATGTAAGTCAGCTTCATGTTGGACCGATCGAATTCCACATCTCTGAAAATCTCGAACCCTTTCTGCAGTTTCCCGGTGTGGTCAATCCATGGCTCGGCGAACTCAAAACACGAAAACTCCTCGCCTTCCCTGACAAAGTAGCTATTCAGGGACAGGCGGTATGGCCGCATCTCAGGCTTTTTGTAGGGAAGCTTCATCTTTTTAAGCAATTCTATCTTTCGTTGCTCCATCTTGTCTTCAAGAGTAAGGGTGTATCCTAGACCGAACAACCCTCGATGATTAACCTCTTCAACCAATTCTGTGGGGCCTTGCAAGTTCTTACCTAGCCCCAGCCCGGTATAAAACCCATGTTACGCAGTATCTTGACAACAGGTGCCACTTTGTCCGTTGTTTTGGTGAGGTGGATGGGCGTAAATCAACATCATGAACGCCGACCACATCCATCATCCTTGAAGGCAGGATATTATTAGCAGAACCATTATCAATGAATACACGGGGAATCTTCTTGCCATTTACCTCGACAGTGATGTATAAAGACTCATTATGATCAACTCCGAACACTGGCTTGTCTAGCTCCGAGAAAGTGATGATGTTTCCATAGTGGATATTACCGATCATGTGGGTGACGTCCTCCGGGGTAATAGTGGATGGTACCATGCTGGCGGCGAGGTTTTGCTCGAGCATGAGGCGATGGGCTAGGGAGGACGTGAGTAGGGACCATAGTGAAATATGGGCTTGGGTTTGTTTGAGTTGAGTGAGGATAGGGTCTTCTTTGTCTAGGTCGGCTTGCTCGGTTTCCTTCCCAAAGACTTTCTCCTTCGGGTCGGATTGGTACACTTGACCGGATCTTGTAAGGAGACAAACTTCTGCACGTAGCTCCTCCAAAGACAATGGCGAGTCATGACAAGGGAGCGATACTTCGGTCTTTTCGGCCTCCTCGAAGATCTCTGCCCAAGAAAGAGGTTGAGAGGGATTGGGACTCTCTTCCTCTAGAGATTCGACTTCACTCACTAGTTCTTCTAAAGACAACAAGTAGCAAGAAGATTCTTTATTATTAGTTATTGAAATACAACCCATCTCATCACAGTCCGCCACAACAGGCTCGGTCGGATCAGTGATCTCACTAAGTTCTACCATGAGTACATTGCTAGCTACATAATCTCTAGGGTCTTCGACTACTCCCTTGTGGATGAGCTCTTGCACGGCTTTCTTGAGTTCAAAACATTCTTCGGTAGTGTGACCGGTGCACTTGTGGTAGTGGCAAAACTTTGACAGATCGCAACCAAGACGGGGGAGATGTCCTTCCAACGGTTCGAGTATTTCTAACGTCACTAATGCCATGAAGATATCCACCATCGTGAGCCCTATCTTGTTGAAGGCATCCATGAGCTCGAGGATACTAATCTCGCATATTTGCACCATATTCACCCCACCTCCATTGTTAGGAAGAGGGTTATTCACCACATTAGGACCCTTCGGCTTCTCAATCTTCTTGTCATTGATCATCCCTTGTACTACGCGCTTCAATTGAATACAACCATCCGTTGTGTGCCCGATGTGCTTGTGATACTTGCAGAACTTGGAGGCGTCCAAATCAGTTCTTGGGTAGGCGGGTTGGTAATTCTCCAAAGGCTTGATAAGACTTCTCTTGACTAACACGTCAAAGACTTTCCCCATAGGCATTCCAAAATCGTCAAAGTGTTCTCTCTCTCTTTGCGGTGGAGCCCCATTCCTTGTTACGGCTTGGACATCCAGCGGGACCTCTTTCTGGACCATATTCACTTGGCTGACGGCCTCCTTTCCACCCCTAGGAGGCGCAGGCGCAGTAGGACCCTTGTAGCGGAAGGAGTTCTTGTTGTTGGTCTTTGGACTTTCCTTTGGCGACACAATCCCAGTGAACCCTGCTTCGTACCTTACTCCGGCGTCAACCATTCCCGCAAATCAGGAAGTAACCATTACCTATAGCTGCTTTCATCTCCGGTAGCAAGCACTTGTAGAAAATCTATTTCTGTTTCTTCGCTTTTGGTGGGTATTGGACCTCGCACAACCGATGATTCCACCTCTTGTAAAAATCATAAATAGCCTCACCGGGCTTTTGCATAGTGTTCTCAAGGTCGGTTCGATTCACATGCCAATCCAAGTTAGCTTGATACTTCTCACAGAAAATGGCACTGATTTGATCCCACGTTTGCCTCTCGCTTGGTTCTAGCCCCAAGAACCAACGCAGAGCTATACCATCCAAAGTGATATGAAATACGCGAGCCATTTGTTCGTTGGTGCAGTCACGAGCCCTCATGGCCAACACATAACTATCCAAATGAGTCTTAGGACACGAGTCACCATGAAACATTGCCACCTTAGGCATCTTGAAATCCTTGGGGAGAGGCCCCACTTGGCTAGGGTTGATTGTCTTGGTAGTCGGTGCACTTTGCTTATCCACGGTCTCGATCAACTTTCGCATTTGCTCTTTCATGGACATAACCACAGGGTGATTGGAGATGTCGGGGATAGTTTCTGACAAAATGACGGGAGGAGTAGTGGAAGCAGTAGCAGCGGCCATCCCAATACTCAGAGGCAACGAGGGTGCGGGTAGTTTGCTAGTGGAGAGGTAGCCACCAAGCAGTTCAGGGGAAGGTTCATAGACAACCTTGTTCTTGCTCATGGTAGTGAAACCTTGTTGGGTGTAGAGAGAGGGAGGTGGAACATTGCAGTAGCTTGGGAATGGGAAGGCAGTAGCATTGGTGTTGGGGGGACAGTTGGTATTGACCTCTTCATCCTCGACATAAATGAAATTCTCCCCATCGGGCACCAGTTTAGTCCCCTTTTGTTGAATGTGACCCTTCAACTGTTGGTTCTGGTCTTCCAACATCTTGTTGCTTTCCTCGAGATTCTTGATCTTGGCTTCGAGACCGGCGAGGAAGTTCTGGAGGCTTGGGGGAATACCATTGAGAGTAGCCTCAGTGTTGAGCTCGGCGGCACTAGCAGGAGGAGCAGAGGCTGAAGCTGAAGCGGGAGTTGACATTGCTGATGACGAGACTGAGAACGTGGAAGGAGTAGAAGCTTCACGTTGTAGTCGACCACCCGAACGGATCCAAACTTGCTTTGCTGAAAGGTTGAAGGGCAATGAAGCTTTTAGGAGAGGGGGAAGGCTCATGCAAAGTATATTTTAATTCACAAAAACATACATTATTTACATCCTAATTGGTTGGAAGGGATACCCCTTTTTCGCAACTAGTTAGAAGACTATGATCAGTGGAGGCCATCATTACGTCTATAGACCCCTCGTTTATCACCTGCATTGCACACTCCCAAACGGACAATTTGGGCGAGGGTCCTATAGGGCAAGCGGCTTCCACCAACCATCGGATCCTACGACTAACCCTTCCTTAAAGGCATTTAACGTGATGTCTATGTTACATCCTACGCAAGTTAATGATGAGCGGAGATCTTGACAATAAACACTCATCTCACCATGGCACGTCCCTTGTAGGGAAATCACTTTTTTGTGCACTTTCTCTCAAAGATCTCGATTCATCATTGACTTGGGGATGACTCGACATAGACAGCACGTTAATTGACTATTAAGAAAAAGCTAGCCAAACCAACCGGTCCAAACCTAGGTGTGTTACCTATACTAGTGTGGGTTGACACGGGTTAGGTAAAAGGTTCCCACCGTATACGGTGAGTGGAGTAGACGAGTGACTCGAAAAGAGTGCGACCGTAGCACACAAATTCCTACACATCGAATACTCCGGGTAATGGGGACATGTGCAGTGCTGACACGGACTGTGGTAGTGTGTGGCAAGAAACTAATTCTTTTTAAGGAGAAGAGAGAGAAGTTTTTGATGTTAGGATGATGCAATGCAATGCATGAGAGGGAGGGAGAGAGAGAGAGAGAGAGAATAATGTACAAGGGAGCATAGCAGAGTTTCGTTTGATCCTAATACTAAGGCGAAAATAACAAAGGTACAAGGATGCCAGGTATATACAAAGTACAAGTATCAACAAAGTACAAGTATTAACATTGCGGGGTGCACGGGTGCATGTGTAAACATGGCAAGTATGTGAGGTGCATGTATAAACATGGCAAGTGTGTGCATGTGTAAACATGGCAAGTATGTGAGGTGCATGTGTAAACATGGCAAGGTGTGTGCATGTGTAAACATGGCAAGTGTATGTAGGGTGCATGTGTAAACATGGCGAGTATGTGAGGTGCATGTGTAAACATGGCAAGTGTGCATGTGCAAACATGGCAGGCGTGTGCATGTGTAAACATGGCAAAGTGTGTGGTGCATGTGAGAACATGGCAAAGTGTAAGGTGCATGTGATAACATGGCAAACATCATGATGTGAACGAAAGTTAGACCCACTAAGTTTGAAAAAGTTTCAAAGCAGTCCCCAGCAGAGTCGCCACTGTGAATACCCCTTTCCGATGAAGCGACGCATGGGAAGTATCTTGTGATTATTTTTATTTACAAAGGGAATATTCTTAACGACATTAAAATTATGAGAGTCGCCACGCCGTTTTAATTAAAGCCAAAACATTGAAAAAAGCATTTTTAGTGGGTTCGGGGGTCAAATTACAACAAGAGAAGAATATTGAACGTTATCACTCCTATTGCCCGAATTGATCGGTCTTTCTATCATGATGAATGTGTTAGTAGTGTGTTAGTGATTTAGACCGGATCCGAAGATTGCCTACGTTCCTCTCAATGTGAGAAGCTCAGGTCAGCGTAGTTCGCAGAGAATTAGAATAGGCAGAAGGATCGGGATCATGCATAATGAGGGGGAATTACCTAAAGTTTAGGGTTTAGAAGTAGTTCCTAGATCATCCTCGGGTTGATGAACCCTCGATCATCATCGGCTATGAAATAACATGTATTTATGAAGATCGCAACCCTAAATATAGCATAAATAAGGTTTTAATCTATGAACACGAAGAAAATGCGAAGAAACATATTATGAACATATGAATGAGCATGCAAAGAATATGAAGAAACTATGAATAAACATGTACGAACATGAATATAAAAGATCTACATTAAAAATAATGCAAGAACACGAAGAAAAAGTTAGAAAACTTACCTATGTTGGCAAGAAATAAACCTTGGATCTTCTTGAGTGTTTGAATGCTAATTAGAGAGCAAAATTGTGTTTAAGAACTCCAAAACTCGGACTTAGAGCTCTCAAAATCGGATCCCTAAACCAATAGCCTGGGATTGGTTTATATAGTAAACTGAGGGGAAGATCTGATGGTCCAGATCATCCGGAGCAAGGTTGGCCGCCTGGCCATGGTTGAAGCCGGTTACAAGAGTGGCCGCGTGGCCAAGATCAACGTGGAGCAAGGTTGGCCGCGTGGCCAAGGTTGCCGGCTGACTTGATTCTTAAGCTAGGGTTTCTGCATGGTTTTAAGGAAACCATTTACTACCTAATTTGATAGATTTTGTCATAAATGAGATATTTTGGGAATCCGGGACAAGTCTTTGCAAGGTTTCTAATTCCTATAAAGTCCTTGTATTTTTGGGAAAGTCCTAATAAACTCATTTTCAGGTCGGGTACTAACAGTTACACATTTATATAATGTAAACCAACCTATACAACTTTCCCCAAAAGAATGTATCCACACTCGACGTCCTCTTTCTCGTGATCAGCGAGACTAATCCTTTGTACCTTGGGGGGGGGGGGGTTAAGGAAAAACAAAGATAAAAAGAAAGGGGGTGAGATAAATCTCAATAAGTTACTAATGCAACTACATGACATGCTATGATGCAATATACAATAAGCAATAATAAATATCACATTGCACATAGCATTTATCACCTAACAGATAGCAGCGGAAATAAACACATAACAAATGATATAGCCAAGGTTTTCCAAACCGGAACATCCAAATAAAGGATCGCTGCGCAGCTTCAATAATCAACCAATCAACATCTTCATAATAGCATGAGAGCTGAAGAGAAAACCCCGGTACCGGAACCAATAACCAAATGAAATGTCACAAGGGACGGGAGACATGCCACAAAGTCATGCTCCAAGTAAAGCTAAAATGCACACAAAGGAGCTAGCTCTTCTCACATCCAAGGCCAATCTGGAGGAGGGTAATAATGGGGCAAAACAATGGTCAACATCACAATGGACTTGGCCGTGCCATCATAATGTTTCGCATCGCCCAAACACACACAAAATACCAGCTGGACTTTCAAATAAATGCTAAGTAATAAATACTAGCTTAAATAAACAACTTAAGGTTCCAAAGTAGGGAACCAATCCAAATAAATCACCACAAAGGTAAACCAATATAAACCGCACATCCAAGATGAACCACATTCCCAAAATGATACTTAATCAAATTACATATCATATTTATTCATATAAGAATCAATTACACTTAATAAAGTGTTCCACGATGTTATCTTAAGTTAATTAGAAGAAGGAAACCTAACTAGGTAAGCCATTAGTCTTAAACCAAAAAAGGTCAAAATCCTGGAACAGGGGGCGGGCGAGCGCCTGGCATGGGGCGAGCGCGCGCTTGAATGACCAGAAGGTCTGGCCATCAGGAAAGGGTATGTAGGCGGGCGCCTGGTCCAACTCAGGCGGGCGCCTAGTCTACGGGTGGGAGGGATTTCAGCAGCTGGGTTCTCCATTTCCAAACCCAAAACAACCCAAACTTCTTACCATACTAAAAATCAACTAGAATCAAGACTTCCATCAAGCTTACTAAGGTACCCAAACAACATTTAACCAAAAAGGGGACCTTAACAACACCATTTATCAACCCAAAACCAAGAATCAAACCCAACATTCATAAAATCACCATTTTTGACCAAAACTCAAATAAATTCCAAATAAATTCTAAACTCAACCAAACTTCAAATATAACACATTAAGCACTATATAAACATGATATGAACAATTTAGCATAAAAATGGGGGAAAAGCAACTTACTTGAATTTTCTCAAAGTTGATGGATTTCAAATATTTTTGATCCTACGCGATCCTATTGACGATCTAAACACATTTCACGTTTTAAGAAATGAGAAATAACTAGAAAAAGATGAAGGAAATGAAGAGAGAAGTAAAGGAAGAAAACTTACCCAAAACCAAGAGAGAGGGAGAGAGATGGCTGGGAAATGGGATGGAGAGAGTGAGGGAGAAGGTGAGGGAGGTGAGGGGGAGTAGGGAAATTATTCAAAAACTTACACTTAGGCCCCCTTTCTCACACTACACACACATACTACTCCCTACTAACAATTAAGAGCCAACAATACCACATTAACCCAAATGACTCAATTAAAATGCTAGGCATAAATTATTATAACACATAAATTGCACACATAAATATTTAAATAAATAATAATTTAAATAAAAAAACAAGCAAATAAATAAATAAATAATTATTTATTACTAATAAAATAGAGTCTAGATTTCGGGTCGTGACACGTCGCCACTGCCACGTGATCACTCGTCAATCCGAGGTCTCTTCCCGCAAGCAGCCGACTCTGCTGTCTGGCGAGCCAATCGGCCCAAGAGTCCCACAGTCTCTCTCTTCCCCCTCTTGGCATAGGCCATGAACTGGGCAAGCCGTCCCGCAACCTCTCTATACTCAGCAATGGGCACCTATTAAGAAGAAACAAATGAAATCATCAAAATCATCGGGTAAATGATAAACAGAGGTATGAAGTGGTAGAATGACAGAAACGACAAGAGAAAGGTCATGAGTCATACCATGGTCACATCAGCAGGAGGTACGAGTCCCTCAGACATATTGTACTGGGCGGGAAGGTCCTCGGTGCTCTCTATCCCCTCAGCCATGCTGTAAGTAAAAGAAGCCGGTCTGAGCTACGGATGGAAAGGGACATGGGCAACCCCCTCACCATGAGCCTGGTCACCCTCCAGAATCAACCGAGGCATGAGACAAGTAAGAAAATCCTGATAGTCAGCCTCAAGATGCAAATGGTCAAAGGCGACCTGACTGATGATGAGGTCCTCTCTCCTCATCCTCGATAGCATGAGAGCTAAGCATGTGAACCGTTGGGTCTAGAGGGACGATGAGATCTAACCTACCACCATTATACTGACGAGAAACTCGCTTTCCCAAGTAGAAACATCCCCCACCAAGGCCAATCATCAGTAGCCTCAGGCCAGCCTGTCTGTAAGTCTGATGAATCTCCAAGCTCCTCCAAGGAAAGAGAGCAGTGTCGACATCAGGAACAACAGTCTGCTCGTCAAGATACCGCCTCATCTGCTCTATAGGCAAATCCGCCCCCTCAGCCTGCTCATCATGGGTATCCCTGTTGGCCCTATGCCACCTCAATGTGTCTGGAAGCATGCCAGCATTATCCCAGAGGTCAAATTTGAAGAGTCTCAACATAGCGTAACCCCAAGCCTGTAAATGGGAGAAGCATAGAAAATGTCAACCTATAAGGGCTAAAATAAGTATGCTACCGAGACTAAAAGTAAACCGGGGCTGAAATAAAAAGAGGAATGCTGCAGAGAATGAGTATTATACCTCCCAAGCATGGCTATAGCCACCTAAGGCAGCGTTCGCCCGATCCCACGAACTCTCATCCATGGCCACATAATAGTGGGCCAAGCCGGCTAGACCTCAACTAGCATCAGTCACATGCTGCATATCACTCAAGAAGCTCAAAAGAGTGAGCAAGGCAGTCGACGCATGATTGGCAAAAAGCGTCTCAGAGAAGGCCTACCACAGGAAGCCACTGACGGCTATAATGCGGGTGTTAAAAGATCCCATCTGACCAGCATTAATAGTAACATAAGCATCCACCTTATCCTTCAAAGCCTTGAGAGGGACACCCCTGCCCGATGTTCTCACAAAAAATCCCAGAAGGTTCCTCATATCATCACCGCTAGGAAGAAAAGCAGCATCCACCTCGATCAGCTTGCCGACGATAGAGAGCCAGGTAATAGCATGAAAATCAATGGGAGTCATAGTAACCTCGCTCCACCGCATATGCATGGTATGGGTGCTATCCCACTAGCGCTCCCTAATAACCTGGAGCACATAGGTTTTCCTCCTCTCACCCACCAAGCCGTCAAAGAAAGGCCTGAGCCCCATATTCTCAATCTCTTCTTTCAACTCAACGTTCAGAGTCACCCACCTCTCGGAAACTACTCGCACACTACCCCTGCAGTTTTTGATAACCCTGAATGACTACAAGCAACAAAGACAAAAGAGACGGATGTCAGAAAATTGGTAAAATCCTCATTTAAGCATTTTACCCAAAAAGTCGCAGAGTTGCCTAGAACGACAGTCGAAATCAGGTACTACTATACTACAATGATTTTCAACATCAATAAGGGTGAAATCCCATCGAAAAGTCAGCCATACATGACAAACCCTAGGAGCGATAATTCTAGGCAAGAATTTGACAAAAAGGCGACAAAATTTGAATGCGAGATCACAAGATTGAGACATGCAACAATGAAATTGGCATGAGAACTCAGTCAAAGGAAGAAACCCTTACCCTCCTAGTCCGAATGGCGTGAGAAATGTGATCCTCGGGGAATGGTCACAACTCATCCGTCTCCCACCTCTTCCTCTTCATATGCCTACCAAAGAGGTGTTCTTTGTGGGATCGATTAGTACCGACCATTAGAAAGGGTTGGGATTCACTAGAAATTGGTAAAAATGGAGATTTTTGGAGAAGAAAATCGCCTAGGGTTAAAAGCTCTTAAAAACAGAATATGAAAAGTGGTTTTGAAATCACATTCAGCACATGATATCGGCTCTGATCTGCGTAAAAACAAGGATATCTCGTACGAGACATCCATACCTCGTACAAGGTATCCCCCAGAAAACCTTCAGAAACCCTGTTTTCTTAGGAAATTCTAGAAAAGCCATGCTTTTAATAGAAATATCAAAAAAGCCCTGCTTTAAACAGAAATGTCATAAAAGCCCTGCTTTTGACTAAGAGGTTAAATCTGAACCCGGTTCAAGATGGAACATTGAGTCGTCAGCAAATGAATATCTTCAGAATTGGAATAAATGAATTTGTTTCTCAGTATGAACCTATTCTCACCGCACATCCAAGATCATAGGTGAGAAACAAAATCTACATCAGCAAACATTAAATCCGATGACTGTCATCAAGACGTATGTTAGTGGCACAGGATTTACAAAGCTGAGAATCCCACAACTATTACTGAGACGTAAGTTAGTAACACAGGATCCCTACCATTTAGAATCCCATAATTGTCATCAAGACGTAAGTTAATGGCATAGGATTCACTTTTTTGATGGAAAGGCAGTCTCGTCGAAAGGAGAAGCAAGGTCCGAGTAATTGGTGTCTCCACATCCAGTGATCCCACAATTTTTATCGAGGTGTACGCTAATAACATAGGATTTACACCCCTCAGAGTCCCATAATTGTCATCAAGACGTAAGTTAATGGCATAGGATTCATTTTTTCAACAGGAGAGAAAGATCGTTGGCAGGAGAAGCAAGGTCCGAGTAATTGGCGTCTCCAAAACCAGAATCCCATAATTATTATCAAGACATCTGTCGCGACCCCGAACCCGCGGGTCCGGAATACGCGAACTGGACGTCGACTTAAAACCAAAACTCTAAAATATAGAAGTTAAAAATTCCATTTTTAACTAAAAGATGATAACACCAGGTTTTACAAATCCAAGTTTAAATTGACAAAATACATCTAACATAAGCTCCACAGCTTATACCCAAAAGAATAAAATATACAATTCTTAATGACGTCAATAATGGTAAAACTATCCCCAAAAGGTTATACATTTAAATAATGTAAACCGATCCATAACAACCTGCCCCAAAATCTCAATCCTCTCAACGTCCTCCTCGATCCGCGAATCCTAATCCTTTTCCTCATGGGGGGGGGGTTTAAGGAAAACAAAGATGGAAATAAACGGGGTGAGATAAAATCTCAGTAAGTTACTAATGCAACTACATGACATGCTATAATGCAATAAGCAATAAACAATGATAAATATCACATAGCATGTAACAAATAACAGTCAACAGATAGCAGCGGAAAGTAAACACATAACAAAGGATATTAGCCAAGGTTTCCAAACCGATACATCCAAATAAAGGATCGCTGCGCAGCTTCAAAATCAACCAATCACATCTTCATAATAGCATGAAAGCCGAAGAGAAAACCCCGGTCAGAAGCGACCAATCAACCCATAAATCAACCAAACCATCTTCATAGTAGCATAAAAGCTGAAGAGAAGCCCGGTACCGGAACCAATAACAATAAAAGTGTCATAAAGGACAAGAGCCATGCCACAAAGTCATGCTCGGTAGCTAGATACATTCACAAAGGAAGCTAACTTATCTCTTCCAAGGCCAATCTGGAAGAGGGGTATAGTAAGGGCAAAACAATGGTCAACATTATAATGGACTTGGCTTTGCCATTATAATCTTTCTCATCGCCCGATGCAACAGATATGCCAGCTGGGCTTCCAAATAAATGCTAAGTAATAAATACTAGCTTAATTAAACAACTTAGGGTTCCAAAGTAGGGAACCGCAACACAAATCACCATAAAGATACAACGATTACTCATTAAGAGTTTAGCAACATTGATAGCAAGAAGTTCCTCATAAAAGAGTTCAATAACAGAAATGGAATTGCTCATAAAAGCCTAACAATACAAATCATTAAAACGAAATGATTCTAGGACAAGGATCCATATCAAACGCATCCTAACATGATACACGCGAGTTATTCATAGAGAGTACTACCCAAATGGTCTTTCCCCAAATAGCACAATGACTATCATTAAAACTATCCCAAACGTCCACTCATTATGAAAGTGTTCCCACATTTTCCAATAATCCATACTAAATTCCATAACCCTTTTATTCACAAAGGAACCAAGGCGAAACCACGCAAACCGATATTCCCAACTTGATTACAACGGACCGATTCTAAACACATTTTCATAAGACACTAAATGAAATCTCAACATAATCTAAACCTAAAACTCACCTAAATAAACCACCTCATTTAGAAGTACTCTAGAAGAGCTTTAAAATGATAGTTCACTCGTCCAAAACGGAGTTCGGATGAGAAAGTTATGGCCTCCGGAAGATTGAACGAAAAAACGGACAATTTGATCAAAGTAGGAAATATCATAAAACGTCACAAGGGGGGGTAATGACAACCACCTAATACTCATTTACCACTTTTATAACTCTAACAAACTCCTTACGCGGTTTACATAGGCTTACGGTTGACTTCTTATTGTTCCGGGTGCTTACTTTTAAGTTATAAACATTTATGCCTAAAACAGGGGTGCTCGGCCGAGCAGTTCTATATGACTCGGCCGAGCAACCTCGGCTCCAAATTTATGACTTTCTGGTCTGCTCCACTCGGCCGAGTCAAGGGACGTGCTCGGCCGAGTACCTCCTAAATTCAGAAAAACGCAGAAGAACCCAGGTAACCAAATCAAACCAAATTTTACCCAAAACTTCACCATTTCTCTAATACTCAAAATCAAGACTTCCAATAAGCATAATGATGCACCAAAACAACTTGTGAACTTGAAATGGGCCTAAATAACAACATCTAGCTACCCAAAACAAGATTCGAATCCCAACATTCAAAATATCACAAAATCAACCAAAAATGGAAACAAGTTCATAAATCATCCAAGAAGCAATATATAGTAAGCATATCATCATATCAACATGGAATGACATTTCTAGCATAAAAATGGGGGAAAGCAACTTACTTGAATTTTCTCAAAGATGACGGAATTCGAATATTTTTGATTCTACGCGATCCTATCGACGATCTAAACAAGATTCATGTTTTAAGAAACGAGAAATAACAAGAGGAAGATGAAGAAAATGAAGAGAAAAGTGAGAGAGAAAAACTTACCATAACAAGGAGAGAGAGGGAGTTGCTGGGAAGAGATGGAGAGAGTGAGGGAGAAGAGAAGGAGTAGGGAAATTATTTAAAAAAAAGTTACATCTAGGCCCCTCCCCTTCTACTAACACAATACTACACTAACCCAAATGACCCAAATAAAATGCTAGGCATAAATATTATGAAACATAAAATGCACACATAAATATTTAATAAATAATAATTTAAATAAATAATAAGCAAATAAATAAATAATAATTATTTATTACTAATAAAATAGAGCCTAGTTTTCGGGTCGTGACATTCACTCCCCCTTAAAGAAAATTCGACCCGAATTTTAACGAGACTTACCCGAATTAAAAAGCCACGGATACGATAGTTCCACTATTTCCCGAATTTCTCAATTTTCCAATCTAACCCACTAAAAGGTAACCTTAAATAATGCTTACGATAACACCACCTCTCGAACCGAATCATTCCCTCATTATCTTCATTACAAATCAAAATCCGTACTCAAAATCGAAACCAAATTTATTCCACACATAATTCTCGAGGTATCTCAAGCTCGCCTTATTCATAATCTTAACTACACCGCAAAGGTACTTCCATTTGTAAATCGCATACTTAGTATTATTCCCCAGAAATTCAAAACATTACCATCTCGAGCTTAATTAGCTTTTAAAAATATGAAAAGTTAAAAGAAATTTTCCATCCCCATAATATTCACCAAAGGCTATATCTCTAAGGATTCCCATTATAGTGCTCTCGCTCTAGGTAGCACTTTAAACTAGAGGGGTAATATAAACCCAAAATTTTAATACAAAATGTTCACTTAAATCTATGCCATAATATCATCGTCATAACACTCCAATCCTTGAAAGGCTAAAATAATTACGAATACTCAATAGTCCGAAAATGATCTAAATTTTATCTTCAATGGATTTCCTCTAGCTCCCTTTTTAGTTAATAACATGTGCTCATATACCCAAGGAAATCAACGATTCTCAAATCCTCAATAGCTAACCCAAGTTAGTCCTTCACGCATACATTTATTAACCTAATGATACTTAGGCTCAATAGTACTACCATCATAATAAACCAATTAGCTAGCAACGTTCCAACTGACCCAATACCAAATCATGATATTCCTTAATTATGCCCAAGTATTGATAATCAACTTCCTTCACACACCCTTGATCCAATTCGGGAAACGCCACCAAGAAGGGATTTAGAACCATAGAACCACTATCTATCCAAAATTTAAAATGCCTTTAACATAGATTGAGAAATTATTACTCTCCCAAAATGTACTTAGTCCTTTCTAACTTAACACGCTTACCACCATTGATGATTATAACTTCCATAATATACTCATATCCCATAACACATCATGCTTTTCTTCATACTATCCATTCCGATGCATTCACGGAGATGTACTAAAAGTGACCAAAATTTTCCTCAAGAGATCCTCATTGAATCCTCAACTCCTATAACCCAACTGATACAATACGGATATTGATCTAATTATCAGTACTACAACCTTGTACCACAACAATGCAATTTAACCCCAAGCTTCTCCTCGAACACTAGGTACTATTCGGAAGAAAATGAAAATCTTACGAATGATAAATACACCCAACAAATTGACCGAAACTAAATACTCGGATTTCAATTAAGGAAAGATAGGTATAACTCTACTCAAAGGAACGGTCTCAAACAGTTTTAAGAAATTAGGAATGGAGAATATAACAATCCCCCTACAACAATAGACTAAAGCAATAGTAACATCAAGATCTTGTAATAGAAACATGGCTACTTAGCAGGTGAGACATAACCATACTTAAGCACATCATAAGCACATAAGACTTCATCGGATACCCTACACTCCTCCATAGGAGTAGACACCGACAACACATAAGTCAAAGACTCAAAAGAAATAAATGCAACTAAATACACAGAAACATATGAATGCAATGATCCTAAAATGCACGCGCTCGCTCTCTCGACGCAATATAATACCTTCTGAAACTGATGAGTCACCCGCTGAGTGCTGATTGATTGCAAATACTCTACCCGAAACCTTGGGCTTCCCCAAAGCATCCCTTTTCTGAGCCTGTGATATTCCAGTTCCTGTCCCCGATGACTGAACTCTAAACCTCGGACAATCTTAAACAAAGTGTCCCAACTGACCACACTTCACACATTTTTCTTGCTTCTTCCAACACTTGTCTTCTGAGTGTCCTTCCCTCTGACAATAGCCGCAGATCTTCACATTTCGTGTCCCTTTATTAGAACCTTGATTTCCTACTGTTGGTTTCCCTTGGAGTTGCCTTCTGAATCGAGTTTGCACTCCAGAATTACCTCTGTTATCCGAATGTTGCTGTTATGACTTACTCTGCCCTCCTTGCTTATCCGGGTTAACCACCTCAGTCTTCCTTTTGTGTTCCCCAATATCCTGCTCAATCAAATAGGCTCGATCCACCGCATCCTGAAAAGGTTGAATTCTTTGGGCTAAAAGTTGAGTCCTAATAGCTATCTTCAAACCCCTGATCAATCTCTCGCTTTCTGCTCCTCGGTCCGCACCAGGTAGTCACAACACCTGGCTAATTCTGTGAACTTAGCTGAGTACTGTGTTACTGACATCATGCCTTGCTCCAAGCTGAGGAACTCGATCTCTTTCCGGTTTTGATTCACTAGAGAGATAAAATGATCCTTGAATTTCCTCACGAACCACTCCCAAGGATATGGTACAAGAGTCGCGTCCCAACTGGTCTTCAGTGCCTTCGACCAATGTTCCGCAGCCCCCACGAGCTTATAAGCTGCAAACAGAACCCTATCCTCATCAGTGCAACCAAAGACTTCGTAGATTTTCTCCATCGATTCTATCCATAGCTCGGCCTTCTTCACATCAGGCTCACCGTCGTACTCGCTTGGTTTCAACTTCAAGAACTGCTCCAACCCATATCGCGGAGGTGCTACATGTTCCTCTCTCAGCCCTTGGTCATGAATTGCTTTCACGGCTGCTTCAAACCTGTCCTGAAACATTGTACGGTTTTCTTCCCATAGACCATTCTGATTCTGAGCCCCACTAGAACATTCACCCGTTCTTCTTCTAGCCATCACAAACAAATACCTGCATAAAATACTCATCGTTACTCACCACGAACACAACTACCCTCCTAGGTCATTCTAGTCCACCTATATTTATACATAGAGCTAAACCATAGCTCTGATACCAACTGTCGCGACCCCGAACCCGCGGGTCCGGAATACGCGAACTGGACGTCGACTTAAAACCAAAACTCTAAAATATAGAAGTTAAAAATTCCATTTTTAACTAAAAGATGATAACACCAGGTTTTACAAATCCAAGTTTAAATTGACAAAATACATCTAACATAAGCTCCACAGCTTATACCCAAAAGAATAAAATATACAATTCTTAATGACATCAATAATGGTAAAACTATCCCCAAAAGGTTATACATTTAAATAATGTAAACCGATCCATAACAACCTGCCCCAAAATCTCAATCCTCTCAACGTCCTCCTCGATCCGCGAATCCTAATCCTTTTCCTCCTAGGGGGGGTTAAGGAAAAACAAAGATGGAAATAAACGGGGTGAGATAAAATCTCAGTAAGTTACTAATGCAACTACATGACATGCTATAATGCAATAAGCAATAAACAATGATAAATATCACATAGCATGTAACAAATAACAGTCAACAGATAGCAGCGGAAAGTAAACACATAACAAAGGATATTAGCCAAGGTTTCCAAACCGATACATCCAAATAAAGGATCGCTGCACAGCTTCAATAATCAACCAATCACATCTTCATAATAGCATGAAAGCCGAAGAGAAAACCCCCGGTCAGAAGCGACCAATCAACCCATAAATCAACCAAACCATCTTCATAGTAGCATAAAAGCTGAAGAGAAGCCCGGTACCGGAACCAATAACAATAAAAGTGTCACAAAGGACAAGAGCCATGCCACAAAGTCATGCTCGGTAGCTAGATACATTCACAAAGGAAGCTAACTTATCTCTTCCAAGGCCAATCTGGAAGAGGGGTATAGTAAGGGCAAAACAATGGTCAACATTATAATGGACTTGGCTTTGCCATTATAATCTTTCCCATCGCCCGATGCAACAGATATGCCAGCTGGGCTTCCAAATAAATGCTAAGTAATAAATACTAGCTTAATTAAACAACTTAGGGTTTCAAAGTAGGGAACCACAACACAAATCACCATAAACATACAACGATTACTCGTTAAGAGTTTAGCAACATTGATAGCAAGAAGTTCCTCATAAAAGAGTTCAATAACAGAAATGGAATTGCTCATAAAAGCCTAACAATACAAATCATTAAAACGAAATGATTCTAGGACAAGGATCCATATCAAACGCATCCTAACATGATACACGCGAGTTATTCATAGAGAGTACTACCCAAATGGTCTTTCCCCAAATAGCACAATGACTATCATTAAAACATATCCCAAACGTCCACTCATTATGAAAGTGTTCGCACATTTTCCAAGAATCCATACTAAATTCCATAACCCTTTTATTCACAAAGGAACCAAGGCGAAACCACGCAAACCGATATTCCCAACTTGATTACAACGGACCGATTCTAAACACATTGTCATAAGACACTAAATGATATCTCAACATAATCTAAACCTGAAAATCACCTAAATAAACCACCTCATTTCTAAGTACTCTAGAATAGCTTTAAAATGATAGTTCACTCGTCCAAAACGGAGTTCGGATGAGAAAGTTATGGCCTCCGGAAGATTGAACGAAAAACGGACAATTTGATCAAAGTAGGAAATATCATAAAACGTCACAAGGGGGGGTAATGACAACCACCTAATACTCATTTACCACTTTTATAACTCTAACACACTCCTTACGCGGTTTACATAGGCTTACGGTTGACTTCTTATTGTTCCGGGTGCTTACTTTTAAGTTATAAACATTTATGCCTAAAACAGGGGTGCTCGGCCGAGCAGTTCTATATGACTCGGCCGAGCAACCTCGGCTCCAAAATTATGACTTTCTGGTCTGCTCCGCTCGGCCGAGTCAAGGTACGTGCTCGGCCGAGCACCTCCTAAATTCAGAAAAACGCGGAAGAACCCAGGTAACCAAATCAAACCAAATTTTACCCAAAACTTCACCATTTCTCTAATACTCAAAATCAAGACTTCCAATAAGCATAATGATGCACCAAAACAACTTGTGAACTTGAAATGGGCCTAAATAACAACATCTAGCTACCCAAAACAAGATTCGAATCCCAACATTCAAAATATCACAAAATCAACCAAAAATGGAAACAAGTTCATAAATCATCCAAGAAGCAATATATAGTAAGCATATCATCATATCAACATGGAATGACATTTCTAGCATAAAAATGGGGGAAAAGCAACTTACTTGAATTTTCTCAAAGATGACGGAATTCGATTATTTTTGATTCTACGCGATCCTATCGACGATCTAAACAAGATTCGTGTTTTAAGAAACGAGAAATAACAAGAGGAAGATGAAGAAAATGAAGAGAGAAGTGAGAGAGAAAACTTACCATAACAAGGAGAGAGAGAGGGAGTTGCTGGGAAGAGATGGAGAGAGTGAGGGAGAAGGTGAGGGAGAAGAGAAGGAGTAGGGAAATTATTTAAAAAAAGTTACATCTAGGCCCCTCCCTTTCTACCAACACAATACTACACTAACCCAAATGACCCAAATAAAATGCTAGGCATAAATATTATGAAACATAAAATGCATACATAAATATTTAATAAATAATAATTTAAATAAATAATAAGCAAATAAATAAATAATAATTATTTATTACTAATAAAATAGAGCCTAGTTTTCGGGTCGAGACAACATCAGTTAATAACATAGGATTCTCAACTGTTTCAACGGAAAGGCAGTCTTGTTGAAAGGAGAAGAAAGGTCCGAGTAATTGGCATCTCCAAATCGAAGATGGTTCGTCATCAACAACAGGGCATATTCAGAATTGGGTCAAAGAGATTGATTCCACAGTATGGATTGCAACTGGAGACGGTTCATCATCAACAAGGGGTATATTCAGAATTGGGTCAAGGACATTGATTCCTCAGTATGGGTTACTCTCTAAACTTTAAACTTTACTTACTGCAGTATTGTTTTCAAAAAATGATTTTCAAAATACCTCAAGCCTCCGTTTTTGCGTGTTATAGATTCGAACTACGTTTGGTCTAATTACTTCCGAGGAATACGTAGGCAGCTTTCTAGCACAACCATACCTAAAGTTCTAAATGGCGTCTTTTCTATCGACGACGTTACTTCATTCATAAGTATCATGGCCGAGGGGTTCTGTAGACACCCCATTTTGAATGTTCATTCATAATCACACTACTTATGTGTCTCGTCTTTGATTTGGGTCGAAACTCGTTAAGTTGGACATGCTTCGTTAAGTTTCTGACTGACTCCGTTAGTTAGGGGCCGAAATGAACATTAACACTTGAGAAGAAGGGAATTTTTGTGATTCAGACACAAGATGTCTCGTACGAGATATCCCCCTTTTAACAGACGAGTCTCATCAGTTTCCTTGTTGATCTAAACCTCGTTTCTTGGCAAAGACTCCTTAATTCGGGAAAGTTGGAAAGGACGATCAGAGAGTCCAAATAAACCTCCTTGGAAATCAAGTCATTGATTCCCATCCCAATTAAACCCTTTGGCTTAACCCTAAAGTCATAAACCCCTATAAATATTGGTTGTTCTTACCTAGAATGACTAATGGTCAACTAATAGAGGTCTCCCAAAACCTTACACACTCAAGAAGGCACTCATAATCAGCCTCCTCCTCCTACCCATGAAATCTAGAAGATCATAACTCATGTCAAGCCAAGTGCTTTAGATCGTCGAAGCCTTTAGTCAAGGCCATCCATAGGATTCTTGAAGAACGCTTAGGTAATCTCTTTGTTTTCTTCTCTTCTCTTCTCATCTCCTTCTTTGCTTTGAAGTAGTGTGATTCCATTAAAGGATCAGCCTAGAGCCTCTCCAATTCATGGAGATGGTCTTGAAGCACATGATCCAACATCCCAAATAAATAAGAGATTATTTATTTGGTTTCTTTTGCGCATATTTTGCATGGTTTTGAGGCAATGATGATGATTTCTTAGCAAGACCAATCCTAGATTGGGTGAATTGGGTGCTCCTTGACCTTCCCAATTCATAACTTAACCCCCGAATCCAGATTTCACTGTTCGTGCTCCGTTAAACATGGTGGCGACTCACAACAAACGAGCAATAACCAAGCCCTTACAAACCGAGCCGGACGGCGCAGGCACCGGGTCCGGGGCGCGCGCTCATAAAAAGCACAAGCTGCATCCTCATGAGTTACATCTGAAGATCCGTTATTAGTTCAACCCAAGAAGACTCAAGCAAACATACCCATTTGGGACCTTATCACACCAAGACCTTATCATCCGCAACCTTGACGACACCACAATCTCTCCCAAGACATTTTCCGAAGACCTTGCTACACTTTTCGACTTGGACCTTCCGCCATTTGGGTACCGACCATAATAAGGCCATTCATCTCCAAGAAAGAGTAAGAGGGAGATCAATATCAAGATTTCTACCAAACGGTGCATCAGCCGATTCCAAGATGTTTTTGGGGCTTTACATCGAAAGGTCTTCACATTCCACCATCTTGAAACTCGCAAACAACAAGTATATAACATTTGGGGCTTAGCAATCTCTCGAAGCTTGGTATCAATAATCTTCTCTTGGGGCTTGCTCACGTCAACAACAAAAGACGATTTATTTGAATGGGCCACGAGCTGATTTATCTTGGGGCTATGCAAGTCACTCAAAGTTTGGCATCAAAGGCATTCTAGGGGCTTTACGATCAACAACCCCTTGGTATCTCGGCATCGAAAGTATTTTGAAGCCCCATAATCAAAAAATCTCTGGGGGCTAGACATCACGCTTCGTTGGGCACAACAGCAACAATAGAATCCAGTAAGACGATCCGGACTTCGACGGAACATGACTTGATCTTGGGTTGACTTTACAAA